>SNQJ01S0006160.1:222836-236543 GCA_010110895.2 Picea sitchensis | reverse complement strand
ACATTTTACAGATAGTAGTCATTTTAATGGATCATTAGAATTAAACACATCTATATTGTTTATCATATTAATCATTTACATTATCAAACCCACAAACTACCCTCATTTCAACACTCCATCGGTAGTTATTCAGTGTCCATTCCCAAAGACTATAATATTAGTTTATAGACTGCTACCATCTTATAACATCTGCAATGCCAAAAAAACTTGGAAGTGACAAAAGACAATATGGTCTTGTAGCAGTTATTAAAGTTACTAACTCTGACCAATAATAACAGCTACATCGATTCAGAACAAATTTTACTATATATATTTTTTGGTACAAACACAACTCATCTCATTAAACACTTTTATTTCACAAGGGACCTTGATTCTCAAAACTCTTACCAAATATACCGCACTCACCTTTGAAGCCTTGATCCAATTCTGGCTGCCCAAGCATAAAGTGAATCTTCTAAGGATTCTAGACATGCAGCAGGAACTTGACTTTATGCTTGGGCAAAATATGTAACACTTGAAAGGACACCCAATAAATCTTCTAGAACTCTAGAAATGCAGCAGGAACTTAACTTTTGGGCAAATATGTAATAATACACATGCACGATATCGACTCCATCAGTAAACAAAAACAATATTAGGGAAGCCAGAATTGGATCAAAGTATACAACTCTAGACATGCAGCAGCAGACTATTTTTTAAAGATTCAAATATTATACCTATGTATAGTATTCTAGGCGACTATTTCGGTTTGAAAAATCATACATATAGATATGTATGCCAATATTCAATAAAAAATATATATAATTTAATATTAAAATGTGTAAATTGTTGGCAAATATTATCAATTTAATCATATTTATGTAAAAAAATAGGGGAATTTTTAACCAATTGGCGAATATTTTTTTTTCAGAAAATGGCCAGAAAATAGCCAATTGGAAAATTTTCACCCCTAAAAAATACCCTGGCAGCTGGAACTTAACTTTTGGGCAAAATATGTAATATTGCACATGAACAATATCGACTCAATTGGTAAACAAAAACAATATTAGGGACGCCAGAAATGGATCAAATTATACAACTCTGAGCTCTCCTGGCTCTTGACTTTGCAACCATAGGTTGTCATCTTTACTGATAGGTGCACACTGCCAAGCCATCTACACAGGCATGCCTATGTTAATAAAGCTAACTTACCTATTTTTTTCCCTTTGGCAGGTGATCTGCAAGTGTTGAAGTTCTTCACTTTCTGATAAATACGAAATCGAAGGCATACTTAGTCTGGCTGAATCAAAATCATCGTCAGATGTTAGGTTCTTTAAGTTCCTGTCCTCAGTTTCTGACTCTGAAATAGAATCCACAATATCATCTGAATGAGAATCCATATCATCATCATAGAATTCTGAATCATCTTCTTCAGTTTCTGATGCAGAATCTGAGAAAGAACCATCAGAATCAACACTAGATTTGTACCCTGCAGTAGTTACTCTCTCATCTCCATAATCAACTGTTCCATAACTACAGGCAGCATCAACTCCAGTATTATCAACCAAATTCAGTTTTTCATTGGAACCTTTTTTAGCAGATTTGGTTCTAGCAGTCTGATCCCCTGGCTTGCCATACAAGGCAACATGTTTGTGGTAATCTTCAAGTTCTTTCTCCAATACTGAAATGAAGTGCTTCGCTGACTCAAGGGACTGCTCAAACCTATACTTTTCCAAAGCCTGCATACAACTCAGGTCAACATTAGTTTTGAGGCAACCAATCTGATCTGATCCCCAAAAACAAAAGAAAACTGATCCCAACTAGCAACAACCAAGGAAACTAGCATACCTAACATTAACTCACTTCTTGAGGGAGAAAACAAAAACAATAATACAAGTAACAAAATGAAAACACTAAATTGAAGGCTGCAAAAACATTCCAGTCAGAAAGGGTTACAACTCACTGGAAGCAGTCAAGATCTTAAAGGTGATATGTTAGGGAGGCTGATCAAAAGCAAGCACTAATTGGCACACAGAAGTTTCATAATCCTTCATACACACTCTATGACTCCTAAATTTCCCTAAATAGGAAAACATAATCTAAGAAAGAACCCCTAAACTCCATTGTCAGTTCAATCCTATTTGTCTATTTATTCTTTGTTTTGACAAAAACATCCTTTAAGAAAATGAGGATAAGGCTGACATAATGACCCTTGTTCATTTACAGAGAGGGACCCACATTAATAGTTATCTACCCTTTGATGTGATACATGATGTTAAGTAATTGAAATTTAACGTAATATAATCTGCACTTCCATCAAGAAAGAGACATTTTTGGTCTCAACATTAGTATAGAGCAGATATCGTCACATGCCTATACAAATGTTGAAATGGCATACTTGGATGCAGAGAAATCCAAAGAAGAAAAAATAGTTGTTTTCAAAATATTGCGATGACAATGTCAAGCATCCTCGTGAGCAATACTGGAATCTGAAACAATGCATAGCTGGATAAAAGATCCAAAAGGGATGCCAAGATGACTCTGTAACTTTCTTACAAGATCACTTGACTTGATACTGCAGATGCAAGCACTCAGATAGTAACGAAATGAACTCTTCGCTCACTGTCAATATAGGTTAGTTCCCTCGGCCATGAACAGTAGCCACTAAAAAGAACTATCAAATTTATATAGTAGGTCACTAATTCCCTCTACCTCCTTACTTCTATGCCCCTAAAATATTTTTACTCATCTCTGCTTCTAAACCTTTAAATGTTAAAATGCAATCTATATGACTAATTACACAAAAATAATAGTCAGTTTCTATAGATTCTACAAACAAAAGGTGTTCCCTTTTTGTATTTCACTCAATGTCAACCAACAACCCACTAGTCAATAATCAGTGTGGATCACCAATCCCTCAACTTCTTGTTCTAGGGCAGACCACATATAACTGTGTAAGGAAATAATATACATGTTCATTGCTTCTTTTCAACTTGAGGATTTCCATCAACTGCTTGGCAATGTCTATGACAAAATTGGTGTATAATAGGAAGGTGTCCCAAAAAACAAAGAAGCTATTCATTAAAGAACATTATAATGTGGATTATTTGCACAAGTAAATTAAACATTGGGATTGTAGTCTCTTGACAACCAATCTTGCTGATAGGGACTTTTTTCCAAGAAAAACTTTGCAGGATCCCCCCCCTCTTCCCCAGAATATCCAAATGGAGGGCGGCTCAACAACCAAACACAATAGAGGCTAGTAACCCCAAGGGACTCGATGGATTTGAACCAGTGACCTATGGCCTCCCCATTGATCTTGCTGATGACGACTTCAAGATAGTAGTGCAATTAATGTAAGACTATGTGGGAATTTTAATATTTCATTGGACTTGGAGAGGGCAAAGTGTGCAATTGGGCATAGTTTCTATTAAATAAGATGAAGACTACAAGGTCAAGTTTCTATTAAATAAGATGAAGACTACAAGGTCAAGCATTGTAGCAAGGGCCCTTTCTATGTTCCAAATGAGCTTGTGTTTACAGGCATTTGTTATTAACCTACAGCAGGTGATGATCAGGAAATGAACTGTTCACCCACTATTATGAGATGGATTCCAATTGAAATGCCTAAATAACCAAAGTCGATTCTAGAAAGAGAGCAATAGGCTCGGAAGCTTATGCCTATAAGAAGAACCTGCCCATTAAAGAAAAGGAAAAAGAAGTCTAGTCTTTAGAGGATGAAAATGACAATTTCACAAATACACCAAAGATGGACACCTTTGAGGGCAATGAGGATGTAGAAACTGGGAGTGCTTAAGGAGGAGGAGGAAAGCAAGAAGAGGGGAAATCTCCCAAATAAAATGAGACACATATATGTATGTATATATGTCCTGTATGAAGAAGCTACACCCAAAGTCACAAATCAACAGGTCAAGTACATAGGGCCCCTCTTTAGCCTCTCCAGCCCCTTCAACATCTACCATAGCTGTATAACTATAAAGAACCAATTTGTAATGTCCGATTTCTCATCCAGCTTCTACTCTCATCTAAAAGTTATCCTCTCTTCCAGTACTTGCCTTTGGTGTTCTACGGTCTACCACATTTGGACTGCAACCTTCACAATCCACCATGACCCTTTGTTAATGGATTTTGGGGCCAACCCTCCAAACTCTACAGTGCAAGCGAGGAAATTTCTAAGAATTATCAACTCAAGCCTACAGACTATGTAACCATCAATTAGTGAAATCGGCATCAATTAGTGAAATCGGAAGTTGGAATTACACTCGTAGCAAGAGAAGGCCCTTGTTTATCTAAAGCTAAGGGACTTGTAAGAGCATTAAGGAATCAAGTTCAGGGAAATTCAATGATCGCAGCTATAATTGGAACTATTTCCAAGTTTTTTAAGACAAATTCTAAAAGTATCCCAAGGAGTTAACTCAACCGGGTGATGCCAATGTTTTTAGGCATTTGACTTGTTCTATGACAGCAGGTACTCAGTTCAAATCCCTTTGGGTGAGATGCACTGGTCTACACTGACAGGTTTACTAGGGATGCCATTAGGAATGTGGGGAAGCATCCCTTGGGTCTCCCCACGAAATTTTCCTTGGAAGAAAAATATGTATATTCTAAAAGTCCAAGGGTGCTTGTAGTTAGTAGTCCAGGAGTGGGTACAGGATGATGACTGGAGAGCTCTAATCCTTGAGGGGTGCCAAGCACTGTGACCACAATTCAGTGATCAAGTAATGGCCCTTAGAACCTAAGCTCTTCTGCTTTAGGGATACTAATTCAGGCAGATGTGGCCAAAAGATATCAACTGCAGGGCATTATGGAAATAGTTGGATGATATGGCCAACAAGACCGACAAGGATGTGCAAGAGACATATGGGACTTAATCTCTGAGTACTAGAGAGACATTAAGCTAAGACAAAAGTCCCTACATATTATGAACTATAAAGAGAAGCAGAGTAGATTGTGAACAAACCCGCATTAAAAGGGCCTGTAAAATATATTACTACAAATAAAATTATTTCCGAATGAGTTGGCATCTCAACTAGCTACTAGTTCTATTGATTACATGTTTACTACCAATAATCCCACATGTTAAGGGAGGCCCTCCAAAAGGACTAGGGGCATATGTAGTAGTAGAAGCATAAAGAGGAGATTGAAAAGAGGTTAGAAAGTGCTACAAAGCAAATAGAGGAATAGGGAGGAAAAGACAAAGACATGGTAACCACCAAACAAAAAAGGATACTTACAGAACAAGCAAAGTGCAAGTTGGAAGCAGAGCAACAGAAATAAACAGTAACAGTCCAAGCATTCGAGATTCAATTGATTGTAGAATGCACACACTACTCAAATCAAAGAGATCATTGAAGCATTTTTGCCAACCCAGGCTCCAGCAAGCCTTAGTAAAAGAGGAAGAGGTCCCCTATTAGTTATAACTTGTAAACAAGTGTTGGTAACAAAGAACATACCTGCCACATAATTGATTCTAGTGCCAACAAGTGAACAATTCCTGACCTAAGTCACCTGGTTTGTGTTCGTGTTCAATGACCATGAAGTTTTATATATGCAAAAAGATGTGACGAAATTCAGCATTAAATTTGAGGAAATATATAATTCTAAATCGAATTTCATCCAACTTAAATGAACTTAATTACTGAATTTCGAACCTAAATAAATTTAATCCAATTTCAAATATAAACGAATCTAATGCCGAACTTCAATGAATTTATTCCACTGCTGGTAAAATTCTGCAAATGTTGGACTTCAAGGATTAAATTCAGCAAGCACGGTAACTAAGTTGCTGACCATGCCAACAGAAGTGTTTGCCTCAGCCTCTATGTAAGCACCTGCAGAGACTTCCAGTTATATTTGCATCTTCCAGTTATACCTGCATCCATACCAAACTAGGTTTCTGTTTGACTTAATTTTGTAAAGAGTGAGATGCTCAAATTTCTAAGAGGATAGAGGATATTCTAATTTGTAATGGCACTACCTATTTGTATTAAGGACAGGAACCACATATTTATATTAAGAGGGATTAGACTAAGTAGAATGTGCCAACTAACTGGTTGATGTGGTTGAGGGCTGGGGAGTCATGTGGACAACCATCTTCCCAACTAGCTTTCTGTTTGACTTAATTTTGTAAAGAGTGAGATGCTCAAATTTCTAAGAGGATAGAGGATATTCTAATTTGTAATGGCACTACCTATTTGTATTAAGGACAGGAACCATATATTTATATTAAGAGGGATTAGACTAAGTAGAATGTGCCAACTAACTGGTTGATGTGGTTGAGGGCTGGGGAGTCATGTGGACAACCATCTTCCCAACTAGTCACACTGTCACCCCCACTATTCCCATATATGTAGACAGATTATCCCTGATGTTTATAATTCTCATTGCTCTACGTGAGATAATGGGGTAGTGTTCAAGTTATCCTATGTAAATATTGATRGCATTAGTTACTACTTACTGGTAATACAGCATATGTTGTTTTATTCCAGAATGTGTTCTTATAACAACATTGTAAGTATTAATTTACCATATACACTGTTCTCTTATGCTCTTGTAGACTAGCATCTCAGGAATTATCCTAGATTAAACAAGGAACATCTCATTTAAATAGACAATGGTTAGTCGGCAGTCATGGGGTTACAAGATTGGAGAATGGCATGCCAAATGTATTTAATTGTTGGGTGGAAGTATTTGCATAATGCATCAATATCTGTATCCGTACATCAATTTTCTTATGTTGTTTGCAGATTCAACTACATTTCTCTTACAAGTTACAGCTAACACCATGTGCATACCCAAATTATCAGGAAGTAGTTGTCTTCCTAAGTTACCTAATTCATACTAGCAACATTACCACTTACTTCTCAGGCCATACAAAATGGTTCATGTTATCACTCGTCTAAGACACATCATTTGCACAAACACCTGTACTGGCTAGCATTGATTACTTAAATTCCTTTTTCAAAACAAATTAGCTAACCTGTCATCAACAGCATAGAATAAAGAGAGTTGCATCCCCAGGGATGGGTAAAGCAAAAGCGGCACAAGGCCATGTCAAATATGTATGTAAGACTACATATAATGCCTAGACTCTAGTACGTCAGAGTGCTCCAACATGGTTGGAACTTGGATGGTTGTCCCCACTTTAGAAACTAAAAACAAAATATATTTAAATCTGAGGAATTAAAATAGACATCTAGGAAAAAGATCAAGATACAAATTCAGTCTGCCCAACGCCATCATTTGTTAGATTTTTTTTCTGTGGTTAGCAGCAGAAAGGTTTTAGTGAACAGTAGGGTTTTAATCCAATTTAATCATACTTCTTCTTAACCAATGCAATTTTATGAATAGACTTTGATGTGCACAAAAATTAAGACTGGAAAACACCCCGAAATGCATTATTAGTGGATGAAATGCATTACAGAGGTTTCGAGAACCATAAATAGTGCTACACTGCACGTTGCAACTCATACAACCCAGGCATCTCGGTAATACTAGTAGTTATTTACAGAGAGAAACATGTCTGATTTGACCAGGAATGATATTACGACTTTATTAAGGAAGGATACAATCAACACATCAAATAGTAAACGGACTCAAATTCTGTACAGTTATCCTAGCATAAATATGATTTATCATTTATGGAATGAATGCTAAATCATTCCATAAATGATAACTGAATATCATATATTATAACTGAACTTCATAGTAAGAGCATCTTCTTGAATTAATGTATTTGTACAGCAAAGAATACAGAATGAATGAATCAACTTATAATCCACAAAGTCAAGAATGACCCATGAAACACCAAAAAGCTTTCACTATAATATACATATGTTGGTTTCCTATAACTCTTCCCTACCAGAATAAAGACTAAAAATTCGGTGCATAAATGCTTTACGATGTCAAAGAAAAAGAAGCCAAGCTGATTTTATTGAAATTTTAGCAAGCCACAGAGTGTGTGTGTGAGAGAAAAGAGTCTAAAGATAAGACAACACCAAACAAAATACTGACACAAGCCACCATTGATTGAAGATATGTACTATACACAGGAGTGCATCTGCGTGCATGCACATGCTAAGTTGCTTTTAAAGAAACAAATTAAAAATGAAATATATGAGAAAAAGGCTGACATGTTGGCTCTTCTTGCCTATGTTGGAGAGGGGCCCAGCTAGGTGGCCTTTAGTCCCCTGATGTAATACACCATCTAATCCTATTGTTTGAAAATGTAATATAACTAATAAGATGCACTTTCCAAAAAAAAAAGTTACCTTCTTCTTTGATAGTGTGTCTTCGGGAGACAGAATCTCTGGTCTAACATAATTCTTCCCCCGGTAAAATATAATAGTATTGTCTTTCATTATGTCAATCACAATGCCTCCACTCAATCTGGCTATCTCATCTGCATATTGATGAACTTGACCAGGCTTGCAAGGTTTGCAAATAACCTTCACAGTTTCATGCCTTTTCCAGTGCAAATGCATGTTTAGGATAACACCTCCAAATATTCCACGCACTCCAACAGGAACATAATTTTTGTGCTTTTGGCCAATTCGTTTCAAGTAAAAACGCTCCTCAGCTGTCAATGGTTCTGGATCATTTATTCGAGCTGGAGCCTTTTGGATTTCATACTTCAGTAATTTCTCAATCAACCAGGCTTCTTTCCTTTTGGTCTGAAATCAAGAATAATGAAATACTTAAAACTTTACATGTAACTATTAGGATTATGGACATTTAAACTTGGAATAGCATTAGAACTTCACCCTTAAAACAGACAGGCATTACAGTATGCATACTTTTTGAGAAAAAAATGTAATTGCTATTAAAACGAGTGTTTTAGCATACATCTCTTGAATGGTTCTATAGAGCAGTTACATGTCATGATTACAATGTAATAATTTGATCATTAAGATACACAATACCCAAGTCAATTAAATTTGGCTACCAGAAAACATACACATTATTAAACATATTGGACACAAAACAGCGTACATAAACATAGGAATCCAAGAGACATAACACAGAGATGCATAGTAACTTTCCCAGAAAATGATTTTGGCAACACTATAATCAAGAACACAATTTCACTCACCTGATATTACACGCAGCCCACACAAACATGCAGGTTTTCCCTACTCAGAATTGCTCCTCCATTTAAGATTTGTACAGGATAAAGCTTCCACCGTGAATATTTTTACTACAGCAGAAACTGTGGATATGGGGGTTTAAACACCAATTAATTTATTTGAGACATTGGCTCAAAGGCTCAGGAACATTAACAAGAAACTTCAGTTGATGAAGGTACTCAATACCAAGTTAATACAGTTGGATAGGCTTACTTGGTATGTTTTAATGGTTTTTACTAAAGTCTAAAATAATTTGTCTATGACCACTCCAAACCTAACCACAACATGCACTGCTTCAGTTTAGATGAAGGTCTCCATTTGTAAGATAGAAATAATATTAAATGTATCCTTGATAGGGATTTGGCAGCTTTACTTGAAGCTTATGTGATCTAAGCATCTACTTGTATAAAACAGGTGGTGGACATCTTTCTGATATATGTCATTAGTGGACTTGTGGTGAAGATATGGAGAAATGTATCATGCAGGAAGAGCAATTATTTATCCATAATGTAAATTGTCTAAAGGGGGATAAAAAATATAGCAAACACAAGAAGATATTTCCATAGAATGCAAGCTCTAGTAAAGAAGCTTATAAATATTAAGAAGAAGAATCAACACCACTCAATAGTGAAAACCTGCTTAAATGAATGGGCTCAAGCTTGGAAAAAATGCATGGTTATTGTGGATTTAATTCATCAACAAATTTAAGACTTCTTTTAAGCTACAAACTTATGACTGCAGTTGATCTGGAATTCTCATGTGCCTGTGGTCTTCAGACTCAAGGCATGGATGTTACAAATCCTTTCAGCTCATTGCTTAACAGGGTTTTGCCAGGTGCTATAGATCTGAGCTTTTTTTATTCCCAATAGCTCCTTTTTCCCAGTCTACAAAATTAACAATATACAAAAAATAATTAACATGGTGCATATACATAGAACTTTTTGCAAAGAATACAATTAACAAAACCTTTCTTTCAAAGTTTGTATAACAGACCACGAATTTTGCACTTGTGCCACCCATTTGGATTACAAATTATACATACATACACACACATGATATCTGTTGGTGATTGGAATCCCTACAGTCGTAGAGTTGGAAGGACAAATGCCTAGACCATTCCACTTATTTTCCCACAACTGTGTCATAGATTTTTTCTTTCATATTCCAGTGTGGTCTTGTGTCCTTCATATTGCTGTAGAACTCTAGTTTTGGCAAGAGTGAGTTATGGGTTCTATTCCCTCACAATTTTGTGTTGCCAACTAAGTTGTCGGGGTTTGTGAACCCAACGCCTAGGTGTGTGAACATGGCACAGGTGCACATACCCCATACCCAGTTTGGGAGTGGATACGCAGCCCAAAGTACACATGCCACTCAGGTTTGGCAGGGTAGCTCCCACCCAAAAAAAGGGACATACCCCAATTTGGGTACCCAAACCCTGAATTCAGATTCTCTACGGGCGACTTCTTTTCATTGAAAAAAAAAAAGGAAAAATAACCCAAAAAATTAATAACAAGAAGGTGGGGACCTCCAAAACATTGATCCATCACGTCCCAAACACTCTTAAACTCGAAAGCACCAAAACACACTTCCTTTTTACCACCTCATTTTAAGATTGAAGGGAGAAACAGTCCAGAAGAAGAAAGATAGGGAATTCAGTGCCATTTTTCTTGCAGCAAATTAATGGACAGAGATATTGAAGTGGGCAAGCAGACTACTGCTTTTGGTGTTCAATTCTTCCATTGTGAGGATACTTTCTCAGCATTTTAACCAATTTTCAAAGTTTAATTCATTTTCATATTTATCTTCTTCTTCTTGAAATCTTCTTTCAAATTTGTCCACCACGGCTTCATGAAGTCCTCTTTATCTGTCACGGAAATATGTGAAGAGGACAAAGGGGGCCAAGGGTGTGGGGGCACAGCATTCATCAAATGCAAGCTTTGTCCTGCATACTGGATAGGCAACTACACTAGGGTTAAAAGTTGACAAGCATAGCAATGGCCTTGGCCAAAATCTTGTAGGAAGCATTGAGGAGAGTGATTGATCTCCAGCAGGTGAAAAGCTCAAGGTCCACGTGCTTGGGAATAAATCAGATAATTCCTTGGTTTACGCTACTCCCCAATAATTGCTTTCTAACTAATTTGTGCACCTGCAACCTAAGTCATCTGGTTCATGTTCATGTTCAAATTTGACAACAATGAAGTTCGCGAAAAAAATCACCCAGCCAATATTAAAATNNNATATATATATATATATATATATGTGTGTGTGTGTGTGTGTGTGTGCGTGTGTGTGTGTGTGTGTGCGTGTGTGTGTGTGTGTAATATATGTTATATATAATATAATGTGGGCACAGGTGCAAGTATGAATGGGCGATTCAAGGCAGTGGTTTGGCAGCAGCAGTGTGATTTCCACTGTGCAGCAGCATTCCATAATGTATATCATATATATATGAAATATATTATATATAGTATAATGTGGGCATGGGCACGGGCATGAATGGGCAATTCAAGGCAGCAGTCTGGCAGTGTTACCAGAAGCGTCATCCCAGGTGCCGCTCCCACCCCAGAACTGCGCTTCAAGCGCGAGCATCTAGGGAGCACCCATGGGAGCACGCTCCCAAAAATCAAAAGCATGCTCCCTGACACTGTGGGGAGCATGGTGCTTCTTGGGACACTCCCAAAGCAAGGAGTGCGCTCCCCACACATCCCTATTAAGGGTGAGACAAGCTTTGGGTGCTATGGTGATGAGTGATGACTAGGATGACTTGAGCAATGATAAAGATGGTGCTAATGCAATGAAGGAGACTGTTCTTGACAGTCATTTTTAGTCATAGGTTAGGTATGCTTTGCAATTCTCCAAGCCAATTTATAACATGATTCGGTTTGTCGATTCAGATCAACCAATCATTGGGGAGGTGTATGAGAAAATGGACACCATGCTAGGGCAAATTAAGGACATTGTTCATCCTAGAGATGTGAACTTGTATAATCATATTCATATAGAGGTGGGAAAACGGTGGGAAAAGATAAATATTCCACTAGATGCCTTAGCATATGTGTTTACACCAAAATACTATCATATATCATGGCGTTCAGCACCATCACCTGGTGATGGAGTGAAGAGAAAACCACATCAAGATCCAAAGGTTCAAGCTGATTATATGCAAGCATTAGACAAATTGGTCCCAAATGAGGAGTATGATACCATATGGAGACAATTGAGCCACTACATCAATAGCAATGGTGTCTTTGGGACCAACCATACAATTAGAGATCGAGGGAATTTGACTTCACTCAAGTGGTGGAACATCCATGCTAGTGCTGCCCCATAGCTACAACGTTTGGCAACACAGGTGCTTTCATAGGTGGCGAACACTTCTTTCTTGGGAGAACCTACAGTTTCATCCACAGTGTCAAAAGAAATAGGTTAATGATTCATTCCATCTATTAATGGTCTACTTCCTATTATATGCCTTAAAAATCAACTTAGTCATTTTATCTAACTCCTGTTAGCACAAGACATCTATGTCATAATGGATATGATATGATTTTGTCTTGATGCAAAAGAGCAGGAATTTATATACCTTTGTTATGTGGACCTTGCTCCCTAGTTATGTTAATATGATGCATAGTTATATCTTAATACTATTGATGATTTGTTGAGCATGTGTTATAGGGACTACTTAGTTACAACATTTGTTGGGTCCAGCAATGACAATGTCAATTGTTGGAGTCAAACTCAACCTATACTGGTCTTTTGACGGGAAAGGGCACCATGAGGAATAATGAGCCTCGCGTTGACCCTAGGATGGGATAGTGTGACCCCTAAAAGAATTGGCAACCTTACTTAACCCCTTGATGTCTTGATCGATCTAGACAACCTAAGAGCTAAACCTTGGGGACCATAGGATTAGTTGGATGCATTCATTTTGGGTTATTCCTTAATAATAATGCATATTGTATTTAATTATTAATTTATGATATTATTGTGTGGAAACTGAAGAGATAGTCCCAAGTAGCAATTTGAGAACTATTGTAAAATTAAACAAGTAAAATGGAGATACAATGCTATGTGGCATGTAATGTAATTTTGTAATTTCATTTTGAGGGGCATTTATTGTGATGAGGGCATGTGGCACCAGTGTGACACCCTCATGGATTTTTGTAATTGATTAATGTGATCATTTGTAAAGTTTCATTCCCCTCCTACAAATGATAGGGGTAGAAACTCTTATGAGATGAGGGAAACTAGAAATTAATATTGTTATGTTTTGTGTGCATCCACTCATGCTAATATACTGAGTTAGTTTGCACTGCCATTATTTCACCCTTGAGAGAGGGGTTTGGCATGGGTAACTTTGTCATTGTTGGTTGATTCTTATCACATAAATTTAGTGATCCTCCTGAGGTAGAGGTCCAGTTGGAGCTCTGAACCCTGATTTGCAACAGAGGAACCTAGATTTAAGTGGAAAAGTTGACATCCTAACCTTGGTTGGGTTTTGAGTGTTGGTCAAGGAGGGAGTGTTGGATCAATTCCCCGACACGAAGGGTACCCACCGAGTGGTGAGTACAAAGGCTAGTTG
>SNQJ01S0006160.1:149583-163415 GCA_010110895.2 Picea sitchensis | reverse complement strand
GCCATCTAAGTGGGAAGATTACTTACACTTGGTTGAGTTTGCATATAATAATGGGTATCAAGCTTCATTAATAATGAGCCCATTTGAAGCCTTGTATGGTAGGAAATGTGATACTCCAGTAAGCTGGGACAACCCAGCAGATATAGTGGTACTTGGGCCGGAGTTGCTCAAGGACATGGAAAACCAGGTGGTTAAGATCAAGCATAATTTAAAGGCAACTCAGGATAGACAAAAAGTTTATCCAGACAAGAACATGACAACTATAGAATTTAAAGTAGGGGAGCATGTACTTTTGAAAGTGAATCCCAAGAAAAGCTCTTTGAAATTGGGTAGTTATACAAAGCTGGCAGCCAGATTTTGTGGTCCATTTGAAATATTGGACAGAATAGGGTCAGTTGCATACATGTTCGCGTTGCCTGCTTCCATGAATGTGCATAATGTATTTGATGTCTCTTTACTAAAGAAATATGTACATGATCCTAACCATGTTATTGATTGGCATCTGATTCAGGTAGAGACAGAGGGAGATTTTCAGGTTCAGCTAGTGCGGGTATTGGACAGAAAAGTCAAAATGCTTCAGAATCGAGTTATAGAGCTGCCAAAAAGTTCACTGGACCTGCTACGGTCCTGAAGATGCTACACAGGAGCATGAAGATGCCATGCGGGCAGAGTACCCGCAACTTGTTGAATAAATTTGAGATTTTGATCTCTATTTTGTATATGCACTTAGGATAGTGCCAAAATAAGGGCGAGGGGATGTAACACCCCAGGTTTTGAACACCCATTTTAAATAATGTATTGTTACAATGCTGAGAGGCCAGAGTGCCCAAACAATTATTAAAAGGGCAGTGTGCCCAATACATGTAATGTTTTTATCATTATTAATAATAAATACGTGGTTGGTTGTTAGACGGACAAGGACTAGAGTTATAGGGGGCTATGATTCCACAAGAGAGGGGGCTTGAGGGGCTAAGTGTTTATTCCTATGTTAATTACCTGTTTTGCCTAAGGGAGGGGATCGGTTACGTGAGCTTCTTGGGGAAGGCCAGGAGGTTCTTGATTTCCCCACGAGGTTACTTAAACCCGCCTCTGGTTTGATGGGGGGGGTCAACTAATGGATTGTTCACTGATTTCATGTTCGTACCATTCTTTCCTTCACACACTTCCATGCACCCACTTACCCATTCATTGATCCATCCATCATCCACATCTTGGCTTGGGGAAGGGAACTGAACTGTCGAAGAATTAGCCATGAGATAGTTGGTTGTGGTCGTTGGAGTGATCTAGCCGTGACTTGAGGCCCGCATGTCTGAGATGCGTTGGCATGTGTCCAACGTTGCTCACAGCTACGAGTCCTGAGAGTTCCAACATCGATATTATGGACCAGTTGCACTGGAGCTCGAAATAAGGAGAAGGACTGCCTAAGGGACTGCGTGGAAAAGAAGTGTGGAGATTCGTTCTTTCAGGTGGTGCAAGCTACGCAGAAGAGAGCTAGGTACTTGGATTGATGTGAGAGTTGGGAAGCCTGTGAGAGCTTGGGTGCTGACTGGTTTGGGAAGCCAAGTAACACTCTAAAACCGTCCTTGTGGATTCATAGCCCTGGCTCGGGGGTGACGATGTTGTTGAGATTTAGAATAGTAGTGTCTATGGTTGGGTGGAACGTCCTTGGTTTGCAACCAGTTGGTGTCATCTTTCATAAAGATAAGTGCTCTCTGTTATGGTATCAATTGCATGTATATGAATGTATTTCCGATGTATATTTAATTATCATTTAATCGAATCTTAGATTATGCATGCTTGTTGGATATTGTCGTGCATGTCGTTAAAGTCTTTTCTTTTATGCATCTTTAAATTTTAAAAAGCTATCGATAAGAGAAATAAGCCCAAGGGTGGGCTTGTAGGTAGCGTACCCCGGCCTGTGGGTGGCTGGGTATGTCACAGAGCTACATGCAGAAGCCAGAGGTTATCTCTAATATACAAATATATGGTTATTTTTATGCTAATAAAAGTGTTATTTTATTATAAGATGCAAAGACACTTAGTATATTGATTCTCTGAATGTTTTTATTATTGGGGTTAATTTTGAGGTTTTTTTAGTACCACATCATGTTATTTTAATAATAAAATACAAAGTCCAATGAGAATTATTACAAGTCTAACCACAACCATTGTGTATATCAATAATAAAATTAAATTTAAATCCAATATTGTTGTCCACAAGTGGCCAAAGTTGGTCAATGAAACTCGAGGAAGAAGACATACTAAAAGAGAAAGCAGGTACTTAAAGTGACTCTTAAGTAAAATGAGACTTGGTTCAAGAAAAAGTTGGAGAGATATTAGGAGAGAAGAGATACAAAAATACAAGGTTAAGCTCACTCAAGAGCACATGATGAAATCTAGGAAGAGTGGCCTCCCTTAGCATTTGAGGTGAAGAAAAAATAAACAACACACTGTGATGGCTATGTGTTCTAAGCAAAACTTAACATTTGAGGTGAAGAAAAAGTAAGCAACACAGTGTAGTGACTATGTGCTCTAAGCAAAACTTGAGCTTTTCAATGTAAAAAGGATTCAACATCAAGTGCTCCTCTAAAAATTGACAAGATCCATCGATCTCTTCTTATTTTCCTAAATAATAAAGTAGTAAGACAAGAGGTATGTGGTGGAGTTGGATCTGAGGGTATGTAAAAACATCATTTGGAACTTAGGAGGCTCTTCCATGAAAAGGGCAACATAACTATGATCTTTATAAAAATCTAAGATTTCGAAGTGTGGGGATCTTTAAATAGGTAATAATATCCAACACAAATCTCATGACATGACAAACTAAATAAAATGAAGTGTTCTTTAGATTCGGGGTCATTATTACATAGTTTATATTTATGCTAATCATGAGGTATATGATGATCGATCTCCATTCTTAGCAAGTGAGAATACGACAAATCTCCATTCTTAGCACAAATCTCAAGACATAGAAAACTAAAGAAAATTGAGTGTTCTTAAAATTTGGGGTCATTATTACATAGTTATATTTACGCTAATCACGAGGTATGTGATGATCAATCTCCATTTTTAGCAAGTGAGAATAAATTTTGAATTGCCTAAGAAGAACATAAAGGCATGAGAGAGTTGGCCATAAAATAGTTCAAAACAATAGAATCATTCTTAATAAGGAGGTAACTACAAAAAATTTAATGAAGTTTTTAAGAATGAAAATCTCTTGTGGCAACCTAAGTATCTCTTTGGTATGTGATGGAAAACTTGTCCATAATTGATCTTTGGATAACTCTTTTAGATACTATAGGATAGAGAATGTAATTATTAGATGGTCAAACTTATTAATATCCAAGCTAAAAAGAGTGCAAAAAAGTCATAACCTCTGCATTCCAAGAGTGTTATTAGTTGTGCTTGCACAAATGGATGGGATACTATAGAAGGAAAAAATGGTACATTTGTGTACTAAGACCAAAAACATAGTTACTAACTTGATGACAATTGTGACCTCAAAACAAGAACTTTAGCCCTAAAAATCCACATTCTTGCATCAAAAACACCAAATTCAACTCCCAAATCAAAAAGTGGTGTTATAGATAGCACCCTTTTTGGGGGAGGTTAAAATTACAACATGTTGCAACCATGGCCTTAAACACTTGTAATGTTGCTAGCAAAAACCTTAAAATCAAACCATGAATCGAAAAGTGGTGTTACTAATAACACCATTTTGGCGGGGGTTAAAACTACAACATGTTTGAAACCATGGCCTTAACAACTGGTACCATTGCAACCAAAACCTTAAAATCAATCCTCGAATCGAAAAGTGGTACTACCAATGACACCCTTTTTTCTAGGCTTAAAAATGCAATATTTTGATACCATGGCCTTAACAACGAGTACTATTACAACAAAAAACATTAATATCAATCTCGAATTGAAATGTGATGCTACTAGCAGCACCCCTTTTTTGGGGGCTTGAAATTGCAACATTTTTAAAACCACGGTCTAAAAAACAAATATTGTCGCAAGGAAAACAATGAAAACCAAGCTTAAAATGTCCACTTCTTTAGGGTTAATTTTTCACTCCAAGCTCACAACAATAGATAATGGTATGATGATATCACCCTATAATTTAAAATTCAACATTACTTCCAAATATTTTATCTACTTATTAATAAAAACTCAATATTGTTTGCATTGAGTTAAACACAAATTATTTCATAAAAATATTGTTGCAATGTCCATATTCAAATAAGATAAGTTAGGAAATCTTGTTATATTATTCATAATCAAACCATATAAGTYGAGAAACATAGAAATGATTCATAACTTCATGGAAGACCACGTAAGTTCAAATGTTCATTTAGAATTCACATACAAACATCATATTAATGAAAATATATAAAATGTTAGATACAATTGTTGAAACTCAWTCATGGATTCTAAGACACCATCAGAATCTACATTATCTTCACATGAATGATTRGATGGACAAGTATATGGCCCATATTCTTCTCTACTATCAATCACTACATTATTTGAGTCTACATATATGTCCAACATTTTAGATGTTAGAGGCCTTCTCAATCTATGACTAAGTTCACCAGATTCCCATCTCACAATTATTTCTTATACATGTCGATGCATGGTAGCATCATACATGTATTTTTTGCACAGGTCTATGCATCTAGATGTGTGGAAATCATCCAAATCCTTCCATCCTTGACTTTACTTTAATCAAAGGAATTATTAAAGTAAAGTTCTTTTAATTAGTAAGTTGAATTTTAATTAAGGAAATGCTTTAATTAGCATTGGCAAATTAAATAATAGTCATTGATCCCAAGTGAGGTGAGAAGTAATCTCAACTGTCAATCACTTTGGAGATTAGGGTTAAGTCATAACTCAATCTTCTAAAAATCAAGGCTAGGGTGAAGGAGGAAGACATATGATACATTGATATAGAGCAAAGAAGGACTTTTGATCAAAGTATTGGATCACGAAGGACAATGATTCAAGGAGATCTTGGATAGGTGGAGAAGGAATTCCATCTATAGATCTAGGCCAAAAGAAGAGAAAGAATAGTCGTACGACAGAAGGAACAATAGTCGTGGAACAACGCAGATTTTTCGAAAAAATGTAGGTTTTCTGGAACAATCACGCAATCAACACGAGTTTCAGCTTTACAGTTGTTGTTAGACACCATTTTGTCATGCCTAGCCAAGTGTTGCATCTCACTTTGTTAAGTGTTGCATCTCACTTTACTAAGTGTCGCAATTGTGGCATCTTGCCCTGTAAGTGTCACAACTACAATGGGGTATGTTATCGCACAAGTTGTAGGTTGGGAAAATCTCGACCCAACCACCAAAATGGTGACAACTTAGAGAGCACCTACCCACTATCACCTTAGGCAGGTATTCTCGTCACTTTAGAGGTGAGGCAATCACCTCAAGGGGGGAATCCCATTGACCCTAGGGGGGATTGAGACGAAAAATGTGATGTACGAACGGATTCCCCTAAAGGTCAAGTTTCTAGATGGAAAAGGGAACTCGGTAATGAGTCTTGAGGGTTGTTTGAGATTGCCAAAGCTTTTAGTGACCTGCAAAGAGATAATACCTACCCAAGACACAAGGAAAACCAAGTATACAATGCAATACATCAATTGGACAAGCAAGTTAAGCTTGTTGTTCCTAATAGAATCTGTTAGTAAAAGTATATATCAACAATGAAATGGCACAATAAGTTGTTAAACAAGTGCTAGAAATTGAGTGGAAGATGCAAGAGATAAACTAGCTAAAGACTAGTCAAACTCAAGATTTAAAGACCAAGATACTAGCATAAAAGGTAAGGTTGTTGTACACACTTTCTACAGTAATATAAACCAGCCTTATGGCTGTAAAAAACAATTTATTACGGCAATAATATCATCTACTAAAACCCCCCCAACGTTTGCCCAAAAGTGCGCTAGGCCTAGTAGTTTAAGTGTGCAAACTTTAAGCAACTTTTAGTGGTTGATTTAAGAGTTATTAAAGAAATTCGATTAGGGTTTTTGTAGCCCTAATGGATGAATATGAATGTTTATAATAGAATCAAACAATACCCCTTTAGAGGGGGCGCTCTGGTGGCTAAGAGGTGCTCTAGGCAGAAGAAACAAAACCCAAATTGTAAAAAGTTAATATAGCAAGAAATCGTATTTCCCAGTGCACTATTTTGTTTCTCCAATGCAAAAATATTCATATTAGTGTCTTTAAAATTGGGTGAATGGGGTATTTAAAGAACAAATTACATCAACAACAACCCTAGGGGTGTGAATCCTCTTAATCCCTAGGGTATGCCAACCAAACTTTGGGTAAATCTAGGAGGGTATACACACTCGTATTCCTCCTAGCAACCCTTGGTCAAAGAAAGACTTATATCCTTAAAAATAAGATGAAGCAATGATGGAGGGCATATCCAACATACTCCTCCCTAGGGTTTCCACCAAAAATAACCAAAATAAGCAATAAATAAATAGCATATGCATATTTTTCCTTACCTAATCCAAGAAATGAGATATCAAACCCTAGTTTACCATGCAAAATTCATCCAACAACCAAGAGAGAAAGCCTCTAGGGGTTGTGCACAATATTGAAGGCCATTGTCCTGGTGTGGTGTCTAGATAATGACAATGTCATTCACAAATACCTCACGGATATGAGAAGGTTGCCTCATGATGAGACCCCCTTTCTCTCAGTTGTGTAATTGAGAGCCACTACCCTAGCTTGGTGACCAGATAATGGTACTGTCATACCGTTAAATACCCATGGTTATAATAGGTCGGCTCATGATGATACCTCCCACCCTCCAACTAACCCCTTAAGCATTTATTATCATTTATTTTTATAGGTCCCCCTTTTCTTACAGAGAGGCGTTTCATTGATTTCTTGGGGATCCTTGGGCGAAGCATCTGGAACGTCTACATCTAGGCATTTATATTTTTATCCAACAACAATCCCTCTGGGCTTTCAACCCCTTCTTCCCATGAAATGAGGTACATGCCCTTCTTGGGTCACTAAAGTCAAAGGGCCTAGAAGAGAACAATATGATGGGAGTGTAATGAGCGGAAGGTGGTAAGTATGGTTGGGAATGGTACGACAACCCCTCAAAGGACCCCCATTCACAAACCTTCCCCAAAGGTTGGCCACTTACTAGGAAATCTATGGCACTCACCAAGGTGAAACAGGTTCAAAAGTATAATGTCCAAGCAAGCATTCTATAATCAAAAGCAACTCAAATACACATGTTTAAATGCCTTAAATATTAGGGTGATTACCTGCCACAATACTTGACTTGTACTGCATGGAGCAAGACCCATATGCCTTCCAGAAGCTATATGGTGTGGTGGATGCATCGAAAATGGATCAGAATGTGGTGATAGAGCGGGCTTATGTATGTGCAAGTGGACATTATTGGTCATGTGGTCTCTCGACACTCCATATCTACAACCCGAGGGACTAGAGACATGATCTCCTTAGTTATCCCACAAAATGGGGATAACAAGGTATTCCAATAAGAATATACTAAGTGTCATGGCTTAAATGTCATGATTTTCTAAGTATTACAACCTTGACACCATGTAAAATGACATGTCATGATCCCTAGTCAAGTTGGAGGAGAAAAACCATCATTTGGAGGCCGAAAACCCACTTTTTACCATATCTTTTTGGTTGTTTTTTACCAGGGACGCCCCTCTGCCCATGCATAGGGGGCGTCCTCCCTCCTTTATTAGTTGTAGGGGAGTGTCTAGGATGCCCTGTCTCCCACTATGGGGGAGCGTCCTTGCAATTAGAGAGGTTTCCATGTTTTTTGGGGCAATAGGTTTGAGAAGGATTTGGGATGTTTGCATTATTTTCATCAAGATTCACTCGACCCTCTTCCATTCCATGTTGAAGGAAATCCATGATCATGAAGATTAAATTAAATCCTAACCCAATCCATCAAAATCCTCAACCATACTCTCCATTTAGATCTATTAGTCAAACCTCTTGAATCCTATATAACCAAGGCCATTCATGGTGAAAAGGGGGACCAGACTAAGCATCAAATTACTAATTTTGAGAGAAACTTAAGGAGGAGAATGCCAAGATAATGAAACATTTTCTCTTGAGAGAAAATATCTAATTAGTGTATCCAAGGGTTTTAAGAGGAGGCTTGAAGGAATGACTGCGCCATCAGGTTGTAAACTTCTTGCTTCATATTTTAATAAAGGACTTAACCTATTTCCATACATCTATCTTGTTCATTCTTTGTTGCATGTGTCTACTTGTGTTCCAATTTACATAAGTACGATTGTTATTGTTTGACATTAGGTAGTAGTGGTGAGAGTTTGTCTATCCTTTTTGTAGGTTCATCTTCACGTTCGAGGTGTGGATCTAGAGCTTAAAATTTGGAATGACAAGGACATACTACGGGAAAAGGTACCATTCCCCCCCCCGCTCTCTCTCTCTCTTAGGAAACCTGATTGAGGGGGGTTCTAGCTGTTCAGAGGGGGGATTTTTCCACCACATTTTTTGGTGACCACTCCTTTTTGTGTTTTGATTTTCTATTTTAGATGTTTTTTGTTCTTCTTGGCACTCCTTAGTGATCCTAGCTAGTCCATTCCCTGAATTATGAAAAGTTTTTTCAAGTTTTAACACTCATAATTTTATCATAGCATCTTTGTCCTTAATGAAGCTCCCAGTTCAACCTTTATAGAGCATCCTTGACACTCCTTTCTAGTGTATTAGGGGGTTCCATAACCCTGGGACACTCTATCAACACTATTGGGGGGGCGTCTATCTCCTTCCAGGGGCAGTTTTAATTTTTGGCTCTGTTTTTTGGGTTTTTTCACTCTGATTTTTCCCTCAAGGTATTTTATGATTGGTAAGGGATTTATTTGATTGGAAGGATTGTGTTTATCATTCTTTTTACCTCTTTTTGTTGCCTCTTTTCATTTGATTATCTCATATCAAGTTGTGAATCACACATGATTGTCATGAAGGTTTATCTAATCCTTTAGACAAGCCTATGTTGTCAGTAGCTTGAGCCTTGTATCTGAGGGTGTTCAGACCTATGTCCCTTTGATTCCAAAACCTTTAAAGTGTTGCTTTTGGAGTCTTTTCTTTGATTTGGAGTTTTTCACAAGTTGTTTTGTTGAGTCTCTTGTTTTGTCTTTTTTGACAAACTCTTCATCAAGCATATTCTTGGACTCTTTTGCAACTTTGCGTTGGCCATTAACCTTTGCTATTTGACATTTAAGGTCTTAAGAAAGTGATTTCCCTTTCTTTCACATTTTGACTTCTTGATCGAAC
The DNA here is from genome assembly GCA_010110895.2 of Picea sitchensis. Classification (NCBI taxonomy): domain Eukaryota; kingdom Viridiplantae; phylum Streptophyta; class Pinopsida; order Pinales; family Pinaceae; genus Picea; species Picea sitchensis. The sequence goes on along the minus strand of SNQJ01S0006160.1, from coordinate 154,098 downwards.
AAGTGTTGGAACCATTCCTACGTTTGACTTGATCTTATTGTGAGTGCATGTTTTGTTTGAATCTCTTTTTTATTCATATCTCTTTGTATATGCGTTGGATCCTTTCATTTTGATCGAAAGAAAAGAAACATTAGGAACTTACATTTGATTTGATTTTATTGCATACTAGAATCAAACAAAAATAGAATTTTGCATTCAAAGTTTTGCGTGGTGCATATTTGTAGTTTGCATTTTATAGATTGCATTGGGTTTATGCAATTGGGAATGGAAAAAAGACTCTTCTGGTCTCCATAGTTAGTGTTGGTTATCACTCTTTCTTTCTACTTCTGGGTTGACTCGGGTTCAGATTTGAACAGGTTTCCAACAAAACCCTCTAAAACTAACGGCCCTCCTGGTAAACCAGAAGGCAACACAACACACATAGTGTACTGCGCAGTCTCACCCGAGATAGTTCTATGGGTGATTGCAATGCTCATATGCTTGCAGTCTAGGAAAGAGTGGGGATCTAGGATTTCCTTTCATCTTCTTAGGCCTTGATCTAGTTGTTCTTTCTATTATTCTTAATATGCATTCATATGTTAAGTCTATGCATGCATTCTAATAGATCTAACATATAACATATCTCATAAAATTATCCATTAATCCATGCATAGTCTAACTACTTACAGAAGGAAAACATGCAATCCATCACAACACATAACACATGTGTTATCGTGGTTCACCCCCTCTTGGGATACATCCACAAAGATATGGCTTCTTAAGCTATTTTATTCAAATTTTTGTAATATATGGCACCGTGCTCACTACAATTCTGATCATACAATCATAAAACATGTTCCACAATGTTTGTGAGGTTGACTAGACCGCACTAGGCTCCTCAACCTGCGATCTAACCCTCAAGATCTAACTATGTGAATCTCCTACATCTCAACAACTTACAAAATGGTATCAAGTCTTACAATAGTTCTCCTAACCGAACAGAACAAAACTCATGAACCTCAACCTGGACCTCCTAGGTACTTATTTACACTAATTTTCAACTTATCACCCATTAAAATCTCTTACAAAAACCCTAACCCTAATGTGGTTAGGTTTTCCTGCATGCGCGCCTTGCATGCTTTCCTCCTTTGCATGCGACTTTTCCGTGCACGTGTTGCTTTTCCTGCCAGTTGTCTTTTTCCAAATCAAGCTTTTCTTTCCAAAAATGGGCTTTTCCTCAAAATTGGCCTGAGCCCAACATGCCCCTAACACTGACATGTGGATCATATCGAGCCACCTAGACAGTGCATCCTCCCTTGACAGCCTCTGCCAGGCTTTGGAACTTATCTGCAAGTTCACTTCCTCTTGCCTGGACCTGCGCGTCCTTTTCCGTGAGCACCTCTAGTGCTAGCACTGTGATCTCCTCCTGGATTATTGTTGGGCACTCTGTCTGTGCTTGCACCATGTTCTTCTTCTCCTCCTCCAATTGCGCGATCATCTCTGTTGTTTGCTCTTGAAGGGGTTCCATCTGCGCATGTCTTTCCTGCTTCAACGTCTGCGCTTCTTTCAACTCTGCCTGCAACTTCTTCATATGTTGTGTTCCTTTTAGACACTCTTTGATACTCATTGTCTTCTGCCTCTGTTTGAGCTCTTGGATTGTTGCTCTTACTTTTCCTTCTTCTTGGTCCCATTGCTGGACCTGCTTGTCTTCTTCCAATGTTGTCCAAAGCTACGCTGCTCTGTCAAACAATCCTACTGCTGCGCTGATTTGTATTTTCATCTCATCCATTTGACTTGCAACTTCTTGGTTCCTTTGCTCCTTCACCTCCCGGGGAGTCGTTGGATTGAGCTTCTCTTTTAGTTCCTCAATAGCCTACTGGTACTGATCAATTGTCTATGCAATGAGGGTGATCTTTTCCTATGCACTTCGCTCTATTGCTTGAGTGCTTCTCGAGATTCGATTGTATGCCACTGTCAATCCCTGCTCTAGATTGTCTATGCATTCTTTCTCCTCCTTAGTTTCGTGCTTGACCCGCTTGACTACAAATTCTAAGGCTTCCTTGCCATTCTTCATATGCTGCAATTATGTTGCGTCTGTTCTTGCGCGCGACACTGACCTGAAGCTTGTACAATGCCTTAGTTGGTATTCTTGCAATTACCAACTCTACCTACACTAGATCCTTCAATGGTGTTTGGGCTATAGTCTCATCCATTTGTATCATGTTGGATGTAACTTGGAAGTTCGGGCTTGCATGAACTGTAGTTTGGATGGTATCTTGCTCTCTCAAAGCGACCCTTGACTCTACTTCTGTTGTTGTGGGGAAGGACTTCATTCCCATTTCACGCCTCTGCGCTACTCTCATATGCTCTAGGACCTGCCTGATGTTCGCCAAATCATCTTGAATTCGACCTCTTTGGTGTTGGGTGTCCTCGAACTCCTCAGTTGCGTGCTCTTGTACTTTTTCTACCACGAGGTCGAAGCCATCCTCAGTAATCGTGTATTCTGGCAGCTGCTTGTATGCCTTGGCCTTCTTGCGCGAGCCCCCTTTATGTATGATTAGTCACTTGGGTGACCCTGTTTCCTATCGGGTAGCTGTCGAGAGGGATTCTTGTGTAGTTGTATCCCCCATTCTGCATTCTCCTTGTGTTGAGGTAGTGTCCTTTTCCTCCTGCCTATGCATCTTTCTTTGGCACACTCCCCTTCTTCTGCTGCGTCGGCTTCTGACTTGGCTTCGACTTTTTAGGCGCAACGTGGTCTCATGTAGGTGTCTTAGATCCCCTTTCTTCGACCTTTGTTTCTATGGGCACTTCCTTAGCCATGACTGGGATCTTCCAATCATCCTGCCAATCGTGCATTCCCATTTCTACATCCTCTCCGTGATGCAATATCGGAGTTGCAACCATTCCTTAGTTGGATCCCTGTGCACCTATATCCACATGGTGTGGCACGTGGCTCTGAAAATTGCAATACCTTGGTATTGCGCGACAACCTCTGGAGTGATCCTCCGTGTGTTTGCGATGTCTTCTTGGATGTCGTTGAAGTACTGCGCAAAGGTACCTGGGTTTTCACTTCTTCTCTTGGGGTCCGAAGTGCTCCCCATTGAGGTATACCACGCTGCGTGGAAATGACTTATCCTATCATATAAATATGAATATGGTGGCTCCCTCCACCCGACTAATGCTATTAGAATCAATAGCCAAGAATAATGAAAGTCTATCCCCAAATCCTGTGCGTCTTTGCAGTCATCGAGGAACATATTTAACAGATAAGGGGCCCAACTGAGCATGGTGCCATCGACACACTATGTTGCAGTTGTGACAACCCCTACAGAGACTTCCTCCTTGCGACACTTTCTTAGCATCTTGCAAGCCATAAGCTTTGTGGCCATTCTTGTGGTTGCGTCGATGATTCTTTTGATGACTATATCGTGCAAGCCCCTCTATGTGTTGTAGGTTTTCTTCATCTCCTCGACAAGCGCTTTCTCCTTTGTTTTGTCGTCCAGGTACTATGTGGGACTCTTACCCATGGATGGTAGACCTGTGATAAAGGTAATCAACTCGACGTCGATTAAGATGAGTTCCTCCAGCCATAAGAAACTTCCATGGAGGACCGCCATTAACTACTTGACGCAGTTGTTTACCTCCTTCCCCCTACCAAAATGAGGAATTTCTACCAAGTTGAGGATACATATGTTGGCCAAGTGGACTGCCCATGGATTTGGTTGTAGTATAGGGTCGCCGAAGGGTCTTGTGCCTATGTTATCCATGTATACATGTTTCTACCAATGAAACCCTTTTTTCTAGGCTTAAAAATGCAATATTTTGATATCATGGCCTTAACAACCAGTACTATTACAACAAAAAACATTAAAATCAATCTCCAATTGAAATGTGATGCTACTAGTAGCACCCCTTTTTTGGGGGCTTGAAATTGCAACATTTTTAAAACCACGGTCTAAAAAACACATATTGTTGCAAGGAAAATAATGAAAACCAAGCTTAAAATGTCCACTTCTTTAGGGTTGATTTTTCACTCCAAGCTCGCAACGATAGATAATGGTATGATGATATCACCCTATAATTTAAAATTCAACATTACTTCCAAATATTTTATCTAATTATTAATAAAAACTCAATATTGTTTTCATTGAGTTAAACACAAATTATTTCATAAAAATATTGTTGCATTGTCCATATTCAAATAAGATGAGTTAGGAAATCGTGTTATATTATTCATAATCAGACCATATAAGCTGAGAAACATAGAAAGGATTAATAACTTCATGGAAGAACACGTAAGTTCAAATGTTCATTTAGAATTCAGATACAAACATCATATTAATGAAAATATATAAAATATTAGATACAATTGTTGAAACTCATTCATGGATTCTAAGACACCATAAGAATCTACATTAACTTCACATGAATGATTGGATGGACAAGTATATGGCGCATATTCTTCTCTATTATCAATCACTACATTATTTGAGTCTACATATATGCCCAACATTTTAGATGTTAGAGGCCTTCTCA
>SNQJ01S0006160.1:91492-137185 GCA_010110895.2 Picea sitchensis | reverse complement strand
TTTCTGGTGAAGAACCCTGCTTATCATCCAAAGACAAAGCACATTGATGTTCAATATCACTTTGTGAGAGACATGATTGAAGAAAATAAAATATCACTGATGAAGGTGGTAAACTTTGAAGAATGTTGCAGACTCATTAACAAAATCTGTGAGCATTGAGAAGTTCTCTTGGTGTAGAGGATCCATGGGCATTTTTGCCTTGGATTTTTTACTATGTAACCTTGTAACCCCCTGTATGCAAAGAAAACAACAAGTGGGAGAATGTTGGGTATGTGTTATATTCTTTGCATGAGTAGTAGTGATACCTACCTCGGGAAACGTGTCATGTATTTAGGTGGTTTTTTCGGCACATGGTTTTTTCCGATGGTTTTCTATTTCCAGTTAAGGAATTAGGGTTTTGGACTAATCCAGGTCATTGGGTTAGGGTTTTGGATGTCGCTGGCTCCTATATGTATATTATATTGTAAACAATGTAAAACAATGTATGAATATAATATATGTTGGTTTTCCCGGTTTGGGTTTCTAGGGGAAAAATCTCTGTGTAATGTTTGTATTTTCCATTGTATCTTTTCTATTCTTTTCTGAATATCTGTTTACTGTAGACATTGTACAAGGTTATAATTTCTAGTAACAGGAGAATCCCCTCGCGGACAAGTGGATTTCCTCTTGGATACTAGACCCCTATAACCAAGACAGAAAGGTGCAAATGTTGAACACTGACATTCCTTCTAATGAAGCTAGACTAGTTAAGGAATATAAATACCTTTAATAAGGTTTTTCCTTGCTTGATCTAGGCTAGTCTTGATCTCCAAGTCCTTCAGAAGGTCCTGCAATCGAAGGAACAACAACAAAAAAACATACTTCCTATTCCTACCATGATTAGCTTCGAAATAGATCTATCAAAAAGAACAAATTCATGAAACATACACAAATTTGAAGGAAATAGGCCAAGCACATATATATATTAATGAAAACAAAGCAAAGTGCTTACAAACATAGATGTATATGCAACAGCTTCACCAAGTTCTGTTTGTCCAAACCCTTGCTCAAAAGTTCCATGATCATAATGATTGTAACTTTCACTAATAAATCTCCCTTATGAGATCATAAGTTTGATGCCTTGCATGTCTCTCCCTTTCACCATGAAGAGGCCTCCTTATATAGGCTTGGAGAGGCCTAACCACCTTAGAGATTCTTTGGATAGGTTGAGGATCTTTCTCCATCAGTTGTGGATCCTCCCTAAGATTCATCCTTGACCTCAGATTCAAATCCAACTGACTCCAGAGATGAGAGGGATTTATCCCTGATTTTCCTCAACAGTCCAAGATTCCCTCAAATAGGCCAACGCTCCCTCAAAATGGGGCACAGAGTGTTGCAATTCTCCCCCAAAGGAGGGAAGGGAGTGTTGGCACTCCTTAATAGTGGGCAGGGGAGCGTTGGCCTTCAAAAATGATTTTTGAGTGGTTTGTTCCATGGTAAAAGATTTGTACTCTTTGTCAAGTGATTTCTCCTTCTTAAACTAGTCTTTGAAGGTGTCTTCCAGTGTTCCTTATGATGTCGTTCAAGACACGACATAGGCAAGATGATTGTATGATGTCTGTTACACTTGTGGCCAAAATGCGACACTTGCGACACTTTTAACGACGACAATAGGTCATCATTGAAGTGAGTAATTTTGATGTGTAACAGATTGCCCCCCAAAGTGCGAAGTTAGAAGATGGAAACTGATGACTAAAGTACTTTGTAGACTTTTTCGAGCAAGGGTATGGCCACGGAGAACCTGGTAGAAGTTGCACACAACCATCAAACAAATATTATGACACGTTTCAAACCCAAGGAAGGCATACCTATGCTTGGGTGATAAATACTTGCAAGGTATGGCCGCCATAAGATACACTGAAGATCCATAATTATATTAACAAAGAGTATAGCCACCACAGATACAATGTGGATATATACTCTCATGACATGAACTAATCATAGCCATGAAAAATACACAGTGGATTTATGAGACGACAAGACATAGCCACGAACCAATGCAAAGTGGATCTATGTGACAGTATATGTGTGAATATTCAACAAAAACTCCACCGTAACCTGAGTAAAGTACATATCAAAGTAATTACTCATCCCAGGGTCTTCTTACTGATCCTGATATAATATGAATATAACCATGTGAATAGATGTCCTGATGTCGAACATGGTAGAAACCACTTGATTACCGACCAATGATGTAAATCGTTAACAAGTGCGAGGGAAATCACCATTAATGTTAATGATTCCCAAGGTACCCTAGTACATTCCAGCAAATGTGAATAAATGAGCTGAAGTCGAACATTCATGGAATCATCCGATCAACGGTCAATGATGTAAGCCCACTGTCGAAATAAAGGAGGCCTTCCATTGAGGCATGCAGGTCCCAAGGTATTAACTGGTTTCTAAGTCTAATTCATGGATAATGCACTGAAGTCAACAGGAACAGACTTGTCACAGGAGGGCCTTGATGTGTTCCCCATCAACGACACGAAACTGACATAGAGATGTAAATTGGCAGATAAAATGAACATGGACTAACACGGGTATTGAAACAGGATATTTGTGATGGTTGACTCTCGAGGCAGATACTTCCCTTGAATAGTGAGGCACAACACTAGAAACATGACATGGACCAAAACATGATGATGCAGTGGATACTGTGACATTCGTTGGGTGAACCAAACGAGTAAAGAAACTCATAGGATTGGTTTAGTGCAGAGTTTCAGCAGATTAAAATGTATGCAAAGACAAAGTGTCGTGTTCAAGGGCGACTGTAAGAGTGACTGGTGATGTTTTCAAAAACTGTTTGGCTTGCTTCCTTCAAAATTTTCCCCCATCCATATAGACGAGTGCCTCTTTTTAATTTAATGAGCTCGAGGAGGGTAACACATGCTCGATATAACTTACCTTCGGTAAGTCCCTCTTCCTTTGTTTAACGAACTGGAAGAAGTAAGGGTTCGATCCCATATGGGCCCTTCAATGTATGATTTTTTAACGAGTCCAGAGAAGGAAAACTCAATGATTTTTCATGTTTATAGAGTCTAAAAAGAACTTAAAGACGACTCCAGGTTTGTCCTTTTTTTGTAATGTTAGTCTTGTGAGGCCAAAAAAGAGATAAACTACCACTCGCAAGGCACCCTTTCAAACCTTTTAATGAGTGTGAAAGGAAGCAAGATCACTCAGCAATCTTTTCATGTTTAGAGAGTCTGAAAAGAGCTCAAAGACGACTCCAGGGGGTTCCTTTTTCGTGTATCCATGTGAGTCCAAAAAAGAGATAAAAGTTTACTTAGATACATTCTCATGTTTTTTTGAGCGTGAGAAAGAACAAAGACTAAGCTCGGTATTGGTTTAATTTTTACACAAGATTGAAACAAAATTAAACTATGCTTATAAATTCCCAACATAATTTCCAAAGGTTGGGATACCCATGGATAGTTGGTACCTTGCCCCCAGCTTGAAAATATAGTGGTATAACTCCAGAATGATAATCAAAGGTTGGAGACATGCCCCCCCAAGCTTCAATTCATTCACCGACTTTGAGGTTGTCACCAATTTATGTACTAGATGGAGAAAAAGGATACAGGTGGATGAAAAGAAGGTTCAAATGCGAGACCTAATGAAAGACTCGACTCGCCATCTATGAGATCTAGCAAAAGACTCGACCTGACGAGAGAGGTGACTGTTTCATTTTTTAACGTGCTTGACACAGGAAAAGAACTATGCTCAAGGCTCCGGGTTCAATCCCCAGATTTCTGTTTAATTTTTTAACGAGCTTGTTACAGAGAGGAAAAACTATGCTCAATGCCTCTATTTCATTTTTTAATGAGCTTTCCACAGAAAAGAAAATCTATGCTCGTTGAATCTTCTTGATTATGACTTCCAATAGGATAATGCTCTGGAAGGACACCATGTCAAGGGACACAAATCGGTCATGGCTTCCAAGAGATCTTCACTGGACAGAAGAAAAACACTCTGAAAGGAACACATGTCGAGGTTTGTGATAGGGGTAAGGAGATCAAGCTCCAATATCCCTACCGAAGAGATCACCATGTCAACTACTGGATCTAAGTCATTGAAAGTTGAAGTCATGGGAGACATTGCCACATAATTGACCTGTGGCAGGGGTGATACCAACTGCATATAAGACCTGTTTAGGGAGGTCATTGGGTTGGAAATCAAGTCAGGACCAATGCATGAAAGTTGATCAATAGCCAGAATTCTTCCATCGTGAGGGAAATATATAACACGGAAAAAAGTGGACACAACAAATTTCATGGAATAGATGTAATCTTGCCCAAGGAGTAAATCGAAATCCAAGGGATCCTGTACTACCATAACATCAATAAAGATCATTTTCCCTCCCAAAGTTACAGGAAACTGAGGAAGGAATCCTAAAGGGTGATTGGTTCTTATGTTAAAAGTGAACAGATTCTGGGTAACCGACACAAGCTGAGGATAACCCAAAGCTTTCCAAGCAATAGAGGAAAAAATAATAACGGATGAACCTCCATCTATCAGTGCATGAGGAACGTCCCGACCACAAACTTGTACTGTAATCTTGAAGGGAATGTGAGAGGGAAGACGAGGTCCGGTTAGCACACCCCAATCACATGGCCTCATTACCTGGAGGGGGTTTCGCGGGAGAAGGAGGAATGCCCCCCATCATGGTAGATTCTGTATCAACGAGAAAAGCGTGAGAAAAATCGACTTTACTCTCTGACGGGAGAGTAGGATCGATTGATAATGACATCAAATCGAATTCTTGGGTTTCATTATCCAAGGGGAAAATGGGGTCGACAGGTAGAAACAGATCGACTACTTGGGATGCACTCTCTAATGGGAGAGTGGGATCAACTGAACATGGGATTGGATCAACCACTTTGTCAATTGGTTCAACTAAGAACATGACCAGATTGATGACATGATCAACCGAACTAACTGATAAAGGGACTGGAGCAACCACGTTGGCACTCGTTAGAGGAGAAGTGGGATTGACTGTGTTGGCACTCCTCAGATGAAGGGTGGGACTAACCAACGATGGGACTGGATCAGTCACTTAGGTTTCACTTTTAAGATGAAAAGTGGGGTTGATCGATGACGGAACTGGATCAACTACTTTGGTTAGTGGTTCAACCAAGGATGAAACTATATTGACCACCTGATTAACCGAACTAACCAGGGATGGAACCGGATTGACCATTCCTTCAAATAACTATGGGTTAGGGGAAATCTTACGAGAACCAATTGGAAGTTGAATCTTTTCCAAAAGAGAAAAAGCCTCATCCATACGAGGACAAAGGTGAGAATAATGATCATCTTTGCATAAAATACAAGGAAATTTGACAGTTATCTTCTTCTTACCAACCTTAACATCACTAGTTGATAGGGTGTCACCAACATGTCTAGCAGAGGCCAATGACATGGAGGACCAAATTTCTAAGACCTTGGGAAGACTAGGTAAATCCCTCAGAAAGTGGTCACCCTTACAAAGACTGCAAGGGAATTTGGGTTTCAAATTCTTCATTGGAGTCTTGTCGACCTCATCAACACTCCCAGTACAACAAATAGTAGCTGGTTTCTTGGATCCAACATTTGATATGGTTGGAGGCTTGGTCCTTTTCGGGTTCCTCTTCTTCTTCTCTTTTTGTTTCTTCTTCTTCTTATCAACATGGATACTTTCTTTAGAGCTTTCACTAGGAAAAGAAGGATAAAGGGAAGGATATTTAATGGGTGAAGAAGTCAAAAATTTGACATGAGCTTGATGTGTGGGTGTTGTACTTACATCTGAAGCATTAGGTGTAGTTGAAGCATTGGGAATATTCGAGATCACTAGAGTGGGGAATAACCAAACCGGTAATCTGATGGTGAGTCCTGGAAGACTCAGTGTGGCAATTTACGAAGGACCAATGTTTCCAAAATAAGGAAAGGTTTAAGGTTCCCTGAGACAAGGGGTTCCTCCATTGGTACTCCCAAGAGTTTATTCCATTAACACTGATTCGACCTAAGGTCCACTAAGTAAAAAAAAACAACACACACTATGAATCTAAGAGGCAAACAATCAAACAAAACTTCCCATGATGAAGCCACTAGTTGGTGATGAAATCTAACGTCGTGATATCAAAATAGGAAGGGGAGGGGATAGAGCGGGTGGATTATTTACGTTGGTGACCTACTTAACCGACTTATGCCTTGGTACAAGATTCCATGCAATAATTGTGGATTTACCCTCCAAGGAGCCCAAGTGATTTTGACCAACATCTATTCTAGGTACAGTGAGACTTACCTTCACCGTCACCTTGTGTAAGACCCTGAAGATTATGGATACTAAGGTCACCAACTCGCAGTCAGCCCCTGGGCGGGTACATTCGACAGTCCAGTCCGAACGTATGGGCAGGATAACAAGTCTGAAATCCTTCGAGAGAACTGAGGACAAGTGGACCGGTAGAACTCCATAGGACCCCGAACGGATTCAGAATTCACAAAGCACTGAGACCAAATGAAGACAGTTGAGCCTCAAGAATAACCCCCAATATACGATCTGACTACTATGAATGGTTGAACCATGGAGGGATAATATCTGTAACTCTCCCGAACACGACTTCATGCGTAACCCCTGTGTGAGAGGGGGATCCCAGTAAGCTTAAATTAAAATTGGATTTTCTCTCCCTATCGCAAGATGCTAAGTTTGTTTGACAGTTTTGGAAAGTTATCCTTTATACCTATTCCAAATCCCTATACCTTAAGATAATGTAGGTTTGCTAACAGAAAAAATGTCTGATAAATTTTAGTTTAGTGCTTGATTTTAAGGTTGTTGTTTACTCAAGAGGAACATGGAGTGGACTAAATGATGTTTTGACCAACTCTAAACAATTCAAAGAAATGAGAATTCAAATACTTCACTTCGATGAAATCTATATTACGAGAAGGAGAAAACGTTTATCATTCCAGAAGCACAATGTCCCAAAATGCCAAAAACCATGCAATTCCACTACTTCGAATGCAAGCTAGTTTCACTACCCAAAATCAAGAATGCAAGTATCTTCTTTGTTTGATTATGATGTATACAAAAATTAAATACAAATCATTTTATTTTCTACTACTTTCAATCGGGAGAAAGAGTCAAATGCAGATGCAAAAGACACGAAGAAAAAAGGCTACAAAGAAAGCATGCACTCAATGCAGTGAGGTATGAAAGAAAACAAGTAGAAACTTGTTCTGACAAGAACACAATCAAGGATTCTACAACCAATCAATCATTCAAGGAGTACAATAATATGTCGAGAAGAATCCAAGAAAAGACAAGGAGAAAGAGAAATCACTCAAATTGTCCTGACAAAATAAGTAGCTAAAAAGGGAAATTTCACATTTCTGAAAAAGTTTCAAGCTCCAATCAATAAAATAAGGGGTTATAAGCACCAAATATAAACCTAAATAACTTCACAAAGTCTAGGTAAATACTTCCACAAAACAAGATGAGAAAATATGTGCAGAAAAGGGCAAAACTCCTCCAAAAAGGAGACCGACACTTCTTGTTCCAAGGGTACAGAGTGTTGCAGCGCTCCCTAAAGAACTGTAGGAGAGTTCTAGCACTCCAATATGGCCTACAGGGGGGCGTTGAGCCACCCAAAAATTCAAAAAATAGTCAAAAAAATAAAGAAAAACTCACCCAGAATGCATAAAAATTGGTGAAATTGCTAGTGAAGGTAGGAGAAAGCTAATGGATGATGAACAAACAGTAAAACTGATCTAAAAGGTGGGAAAATGGTAGGTACAAAACCAAGGAATGGAACCAAAAATGAAAGCTTCGGTCCCCAGTGGAGTCGCCAATTTCTGTTACAGGAGAATCCCCCTATGGACAAGTGGATTTCCTCTTGGATACTAGACCCCTATAACCAAGACAGAAAGGTGCAAATTTTGAACACTGACATTACTTATAATGAAGATAGACTAGTTAAGGAATAATACAAAATGAATATAAATACCTTTAATAATGTTTTTCCATGCTCGATCCAGGTTGATCTTGATCTCCAAGTCTTTCAGAAGGTCCTGCAATCGAAGGAACAACAATGACAAAACATACTTCCTATTCCTACCATGATTAGCTTCGAAATAGATCTATCAAAAAGAAAAAATTCATGAAACATACACAAATTTGAAGGAAACAAGGCAAGCACATATATATATTAATGAAAACAAAGCAAAGTGCTTACAACCATAGATGTAGATGCAACAACTTCACCAAGTTCTTTTTGTTCAGACCCTTACTCAAAAGTTTCATGATCAGAATGAATGTAAATTTCACTGATAAATATCCCTTATGAGATCATAAGTTTGATGCCTTGCATGTCTCTCCCTTTCACCATGAAGAGGCCTCCTTATATAGGCTTGGAGAGGCCTAACCACCTTAGAGATTCTTTGGATAGGTTGAGGATCTTTCTCCATCAGTTTTGGATCCTCCCTAAGATCCAGCCTTGACCTTAGATTCGAATCCAGCTAACTCCAGAGATGAGGGGGATTTATCCTTGATTTTCCTCAACAGTCCAATATTCTCTCAAACAGGCCATCACTCCCTCAAAATGGGGCAAAGAGTGTTGCAACGCTCCCCCAAAGGAGGGAAGGGAGCATTGACACTCCCTGACAGTGGGTAGGTGAGCATTGGCCTTCAAAAATGACTTTTGAGTGGTTTGTTCCATGGTAAAATATTTGTACTCTTTGTCAAGTTATTTCTCCTTCTTAAACTATTCTTTGAAGGTGTCTTCAAGTGTTCCTTGTGATGTCATTCGAGACACGACATAGGCAAGATGACTGTATGATGTCTGCAACACTTATGGCCAAAATGTGACACTTGTAACGATGACAATAGGTCATCATTGAAGTGAGTAATTTTGATGTGTAACAAATGGTGGGAGGGAGGTTACTCAGTCAGGAAGGGATACATGGCACTTCTAACCTAATTTGTGATCCCACCAAAATCAAACTTGTGGAAAAATGTTTGGAAAATAGATAGTCTCCCAGAAATTAACATGTTTTGTTGGACGCTAGCCCATTGAAAAATCCTCACTAGCTAAAATCTCCTTAAAATGAATTTAGGGGACACCATAGGTGCACTCTCTATTGTAACTCTCTTGAATCTGTAACTCATTTATTTTTGGAATTTTCTTTTTCCAAGGAAGTCTAGAAAAATTCTTTACAAAGCTTGTTTACAAGAATACAATGGTTGAATACCCCAAGAAAGATTTTCAATAGGTGGAAATATTCATACATGGGCTCTCTGTCGAATAATAAATTTTTCAAAGCTGCCTTTTTGGCCCTTCCCAAATACATAACATGGAAGATTTGATTGGTAATAAATGTATCCCTATTTTTAGAAGAAAAATCAACCCCTGCACCAATGGTTTAAAATATTGTGGGTTTATTAGTAGAACATTTCAACTCTAGAAAGTGAACGATGTGCACTCGAAAAAAATTTGAATCAAGATGAAGCCTCTTGGTTTCAATATATTGTGTTTATTTGTTCTTCTCAGGTTTCTTGCAATTCTATACAAGCTACCTTCTCTCCCTCTATACCACTCTGGAAGCTTCACTTATCAACACAACAGTTAGCAAAATGGATACGTCCTCATCCTAGGAACATTTTGAGTTTCAATGGATCCTTTAAAGGAAACCTCATGGAGACAGGATCGAGTGGGGTGTCATAGGTATTTTCATGAGTTTTGGCATTAACCGTCTTAAACATGTAAACCTCAAAGGTGCTTGTGGAAGCATCCCCATGGTGGGAATGAACTAATTCGCCTCCTTACAGAGGGATGGGGTTTTGTGCAACCAAATGTTGTTGTTGAACTGGTTGGGAGGTACCTTTCATATATTTCACGACAACCTCATGATGAGGGAAGTCTTTCATATAGTGGTCTTCCCCACAAATCATACAAGGAGATTTAGGTTTCCTTGTCGGTTGAGTATCAACAAAATTAGGATTATCCTGCTCGTTAGAAGGTTTCTTGGATTTTCCCTTGTTTTTATTCTTACCTCCTGGTTGTTGAGATGAAGTGGATTGGAACACATTCACCTTAGAGGATTGAGAAGGAGAAGAATTAGTTGTGGTGTTTGGAATGGAACTAGATTCCAGAGCAGGTCTTGACGAATCATTCGACAGATGAGGAGCATTAGGGATCAGATCGTAAAGTGTGCCATATTGGGAGTAAACCAAGTCCAAATACTATGCATAGCTATATCTTGCTCCTCAGTAACTACGTTTCCCATAGAAACATCACGAGCGATGGGAGGCAAGAGAGACTTTGTAAACCAATCCACGAGGATTTGGTCCGGAATTGGAGCTTTAATCAACCTTCTTCATCGTCTCCACTCAGGAATATGATCAGAGATGTGAGTAGAAGAGGATTGTCGAAGAGAGATCAAAAGTTGTGTACCAGTCTTGTACCATATAGGAAACTGAAAATGCGTCAGGAAATCCATGGCAAGAGAGTTAAAGTCGACAAAAGAGTTACGTGGTAGTTTAATGTACCATTTTGTTGTCGCACCTGTAAGTGTTCTCTAAAAAAGTCTAAGATGAATGGAATCGCTCATCAAAGAGTTGGAAGAACACCATAAGTGGAAAGTCATAACATGATTGTTAGGGTCTTCCCTAGGTTTTCCGTCAAATTTTGGAATGTCAAACGGTAATTTGGCAAGGATGGTGGGAAAAAACGAGGCATGGAGGATGGGATCATTTTTAAAATGTGATAGATCTAGTAGATCTAACATAGCTAAGAACGATGGTTTTCAGTTAGGTTGTTGATATTTGTGATAACCATATTGCATGGGAACACCATTAGGACTATATCCAAGTTGTGGCAAGGTGAACAAACTAGATGGTCCTCCCATATACGGTGGTTGTATGGGTTGTCCACCTATGTAAGGTGGTTTTCCTGTTTGTCCACCCATGTATTATGATTGAACAAGTGGACCTCCTACGTAATTTGGTTGACCTGTTGGTCCCTCTATATATGGAAATGGAAGGAATTTTTTCATTTGAATTGTGGAGTTTACAGATTGATAGGGAATAGTTCCTTGTGGAGGAATGCCCATCGGATTGGGTCGAGTCCACAAAGGGTTCCCAACTCTTGGATATGGATGTCCAGGATATAGACCAGTGGTAGTAGGGATAGAAGGACTTGCAAGAGTGGTTTTCCCCCATGTTGATTGATGTTTCAACCATGTAGGTAGTCCCCCAGTGAAAAGTTTCCCTACAACTGAAGGTTGCCCCCCAGTTGAAGGTTGGCCTCCCATTGAAGATTGACCTCCAATGTAGGGAGTGCTAATTTGTGATGTGTGAGATGGAGGTTGAGTAGCTTGTGTAACCGTGGTTGTGTGAACGACTTGATTTTTTTCCATTTGGCCTATGGGATGACCAATTAAAGAACTTGGCATGTGCATGTGTGGGAAAAATGAAACAGGACTATTACCTAACTAATGTGCAAGAGGAGATGAATTTGCAAGTGGTTGAGTTAGGGTTACCTAGCTCACTGATGTTTTCGATAAAGAATAAGAACCAACAATATCAAATATGGGAGTTGTGGAAAAATATCAATTCAAAAGTCCTTCAGCAAAACCAATAATCAGTGGGTTCATTCCAAAGGATGGTGTAGTGGTTGAATTAGGCAGTAAATAGTAAGAAGAAAAGGAATTGACATATCTCGCGGATGGTGGATCAAAGAGTGGTTGTCCATGTGGATCAGTAAATGAAGGATTCACAAAATATGTCAAGCTTTCTATGAAGTTTGGGATTGGTTCTTCAACGTGATGGCCACATCCAGGAGAGACGCTCCCATTTTCATAAGTATGATCTGTGATCAGTTCTTCGTAAGAAAGATTATGTTGTGGTTTCTGAGTGTCAGGTTCCATACCTTGTATATTGTGAAAAATATGATCCTAAAGCCGACTATGAAAGACAAAGAAACACACTCCTATGAAAACTAAAAGAAATCAACCAAGAAAAATCGTATTTAAGTATCTTATGAAGACGGGATATCAATCCGCCAAAAAATAAGTAAGAAGCAGTTACCCCGACCTCCACATAACATCCCTTCTCCATGCAAGAAACCCTCTCTTTCACGACATCACTCTCCAAGGGTACTGAGAGTGTGATACGACATCTTCCCCGGGTACCATTGGAATCCCCCCATAGTCACCTCTGTAGGTACCTAGGAAAGGCCATTAGGGTTACCAACTCGTAGTCAGCCTCCCGGGGGGGTACATTCGACAATTGGGACAAAACGTATGGGCGGGATATCAAAGTCTGAAGATCTTAAAGAGAACTGAAGAAAAATGGATCGGTAGGACTCTAGAGGACCTTGAATGGATTCATAGTTCACGAACCACCGAGAATAAATGAAACTAGTGGTTTCTCAATAAAAACCCCCAATATACGATATTTCCGTTACGATTGGTTAATATTTGGAGGGGTAATCTTCGTTTCTCTCTCGCATGCGACCTCGTGTTTATCCCCTATGTGAGAGGGGGTTCTCATCTATGCTTCTATGAAATTTGGATCTATACGCTCTTTAGTGTTCTACAGTCTCTTTAGTAGTCTCGAACAATTTACTCACTTCACCTAGACCAAAGACCCTAATCCTAAGCTATTGTTGGTGTGCTAAAAACAAAAAATATTCGAGTTGATTTTATTAGGGCGTGGTTGATTTTAATGCATTTTAACTCAAGGGGTTCATAGAGATGAAAATGATGATGTGTGAGAGACTCGACTCCAATAGAATGCAAAATAATGATATGCATCTCTTTTTTTCGATGATTTGTATGTATAGGAAGGAGATGATTTCTATTCTTATTAACACAAGCAAACACTCAAAACAATGCAAATTTCAATTTCTGGGATCAATACGATGCCAAACATCCAATAAAATGTTTCCAAAAAATGAAATGCACATACAAAACTAGCTCATTTCCAAACATAAACCAAACCAAACTTCCTAATGAATGCAAAATTTCTCTGTTTGATTAACTATGCAAGGAGATATGCAATTTTTTCTCTTCTTAAATTTCAGATGAAAGAGATCTAAGTTTGATACAAAGAAATACAAGGAAAAAAACAATCAAACAAAGTGCACTCAAAGTGATGAGAACTAAAATAAAACAAGTACGGAAAAAACATGTTCAATCAAGAACTCAATGATGCAAAATGGAAATCACTAATATGTCTTGAAAAAACAAGTAGAAAGAAAGAGAAATCTAAGATAGGTTGTGGTAAGAATAAAGTCTCAAATTTTTCAAAGAGGAAAGATTTAAAAAGTAACTTAAGACCAACAAACCTTTGCATACCTTTTCAATCAGTCAGATAACCAGAAACTTCGCAAGACTCAAACCAAACCAAGAAAAAACAAGGTGAATCAATCTCACAATTTGGAAAAGGTTGCAAGCTCAAAAAAGACAACGAAAGAAGTGATAAGAACCAAATCCTAAACCCAAACAAAGTTACAAGAAAAAGTACAGACTCTAGGAAACTGACCTCCAACAAAGGGTTGAGAAAAACAGGGGAAAATCCCCTAGATCTCCCCAAAAGAAGAGAGCAATGCACCCTAAAGAAAAGAGACAGAGTGATATAGCACTCCCTAAGAGACCAAATGGGAGAATTGATCAGATAATCAAAACTCTGATAGCCACTATGGGGGAGCGTTATTCCTGTAGATGCTTGAAAATGAGCATAAAAAAGAAAAATATCAACAAAGACTGGCTTGGTAACTATGACTACTACTTGATGAAGCTGACAGAATAGGGAAGGCTCAGAAATAATCAAACAAAAAAGATCATACAAGGAAAAGTTTCAGACGATCCAAGGAAAGACAAGTCAATTTCCTTCCCTAGTGGAGTCACCAATTTCTGTTATGGGAAAATTCCCCTGCAGACAGGTGAATATTCCCTTGGATTCTAGACCCCTAATACCAAGATAGAAAGATACAAATGGACAATAACATCCCTTTGAGATTTGTTTAACTAGAAAAAAAGAGAGAAGGAGAAAAATATGATCATACCTATTTTTGGTGTTTGTCCTTACTGCTCCAATTCAAGCTTGATATCCAAACTCTTTCACATGGCTTGATACCTGCAAAACCATAGACAACAAAGAGAAACAAGGAAACTCTTACTCTACCATGTTATATTAAACAAGTTCATATATAATAGACAAGCATATGTAAGATACACAAACTATAATGGAATAGGCCAAGTATATATTGATGATAAATTTAAAGAGATACTTACAATCATGGATGATGTTGCAGCAGCTTCTCCAATTCCTCCTTGTCCAGCCCTTGCATGATGCTCCCAAGATCATAATTTTGATATTCAAAAGCTTCCTCCTCCTCTCCATGGAAAGCTCTCATTATATAGGATTTGGAGGCTTAACCACCATGGATACAATCACTCATTAGATCCACTAAAATGGGATCTCCAAGATTTTTAGGGAGAAAATATCTCTCAAAGATTTTAGGGAGAAAATATCTCTCAAGGATTTTAAGGAGAAAATATCTATCAAGATCCACCAAATTAGGATTTTGGGTTGAGAAAATATCTCAACCATCCATGAGATTCTCAACCTCTCCTTGAAAATAGGAAACCAAATGTGAGGTGGATCCTCACACTAAATTATTTTCCTTTTTATGAATATTGATAAATAATTTATGTGCACATGGTATTTGGACCTTCATATAGTATATTTTTCCTCCACATTGACTAGGGATTGTGACAAATGTTCTTTCATGGTGTCAGTCTATGTGACAATTTCATGAAACCTGTGACACTTAGGGTGAGGTAATTAAATGTGGCATTTTGGCGTGTAACACATATGTAATGACATCATTCACATAGGTCGCATATATTTACTTGCCCAACTATGGTTTATTATTTCACATGGCCACATTTTTCTCTCCATGATTTTTATGGGTGATCCTCTTTATCATTCCTAGAAGTGGGTTAATTCTACTCAAGATGCACTTCCTTGACCTCCCCTCCTATATCTTAGAGGCTTCTGGAACAATTTGTGGAAGATCCTCCGACCTTTCCCCCTCATTGGGCTCTCTAGGCACATTCATCCTATAATTCTCTATGTGTTCAGAATGATGGAAAAGCGAGAAGATGGTTGTTCGAGAAAACACAAGGATCAATTAGAGGAAAACTAGGGCGACCTCCTCTCCGTTGTTTAGGCGCTGCAAATTCAAGAAAGAAAATTATTAGCTCATGTACTCATGGTCTTAGAAATAATTGTGCAACACAGGAAGGGGAAAAAACAATTGTAGGATGAGTGAGCATTACTGAGCTCACAGTTGGAGGAGATTCATCTTCGTCCTAACTCCAACATGCTTTCCAAGACATTGATGGAAAATTTAGAGGGAGCCTCATACCCAGGATTCATCCATCTTCTTCTTGATATGAGTCCTCCTCCATACTTTGAAGATGTTGCCTCTAGGGGCTAGGATCCTCCTAATCCTTAGTATTTTGATATTGTGCTTCTATGCATATATCTTAGGTGTATTTTACAGGCTATACTCTTGGAATTTTTTTGTTATAAAGTCCATGTATAAGCTAGTATCTTTCTATTTTGAAACCTCCTCTAGTCTTCAGTTTGTATCAAACGACAATGGGATGGATTAGTTTTTGAACCCTATGTACTCTTTCTATGAATTTTCTCACATATTTTATTAATAAAATTCTCCATTTTTAGTAAAAAAAATAGTCTATATTAATTCTTGAATAGGTTAGACACAAGACTGTTTCATTCAAGTATAAAAAATATCTTTCAAGCATTATGTTATTTTTTTTAAGATTCAAAAAACCAATAGTCATAGTGTTTTGAAATTTATTTAGTAGTTGTTTGGATTGAAGAATGTAATTTTCTTGTATTGATCCTTACATCATAAAATAACTCATCTTTGTTGAAATCACTATGCATGCATTCAACTTGTTTTACAATTATATTTCAAAAGTAAGAAATATTCATATATTTTAACATATTATGTTTCAACTTTTAATGATTGCTTTAATTATAGAGATTTTTTGTTGATTGTATCATTGGACATTTACTTCCACATAGTTCTAAGTGTCTAGACATGTGGAAGTCGTCCAAATCCTTCTACCTTGAGACTTTACTTTAATTAAAAGAATTATTAAAGTAAAGTGTTTTTATTAACTAGGTGAGTTTATTTAAAAAATTTATTTAATTAGCATTAGTGAATTAAATCTTATCCATTGATATCAAATGAGGTGAGAAGTAATCTCAACCGCCAATCACTTCAGAGATAAGGGTTAGGTCATAACTCAAGATTATAAAAGAAAGGCTAGGTTAAAGAAGGAAGTTTGATTGTTTTTGACATAGAAAGCAGAGAAGGAATTTTTCTCAGGGAGATCTTGGATAGGTTGAGAAGAACTTCCATATAGAAATCAAATCAAGGAGAAGAGAGAACAAAGGCAGTCGCAAGTGGGTTTCAGCAGATTAGAGCTACATCAATAGGGTTTTGTTGTATGGAGATTTTTTTACAGTGTTTGAGTGAGTGTACATGGGTTTTAGTGGAGAAAGGAATGTATACACTTGTTTTCTTAAGAAAAGGTGTGTACATATTGGGAAACGTGAAATATCGAGGTCGTACAAATAATCAAGATTTGTTAGGGTTTACAAGTACTATCTATAGTTTTTTATATTTCTCTATGGGCCATTTTTTGAGGTACGGGAGCCTTGTAATCTTTGAATTTATTTTAATCATAAGATTAGTTGATGGGAATAATATATTTTTGTATTGTGCATGAGATTTTGGTTTACATAATTGCTTCCACTATGTATATTTGGGTTGAACACTCCAACAAGTGTTATGTTTTGTGAGCTTCTAATTTGATTTACAACAAGGAAATCATTATATAACAAGATACCTAGGTTCCGAAGTAGGGATTTCAACATGGTATCAGAACCATCGCTCTGAGAGGAAGTCGGATATCAGATCCATAGCAGGTGATAGCAGATCTATCAGATCCACAAGGATATCTTAGCATATCCATAATCAACAGTTATAAATCAAGGGTTGGATTTCAAGGAAAAAACAATGTTGAGGTAGAACTAGGAGTTTGCAGTTGTACAGAGTTGTACGTAGGTTGTAGAAGGAACAATCATGTACAAACATGGGTTTCATTGGATATAGTCGCATATAAACTTGTTTCAGTAAGGAAATTCGTGTACATATGTGGGTTTCAGTGGTGATAGGTGCGTACAGGTTTGTACAGGTTAGTACAGGGGCAATTTCTCTAGATGGTTATTTCCAGGGAAGTTTATTAGGTCTAAGGGATGGAATTATCAAGTCTAAGAGTTGAAGGAATATTGGATGGAGCATCCAAATTCCTATATTGAAAATCAAGAGTTAATTTGGTGTTGAAGGAGTACGACCTTTGGGAGTTAGTGGACAAAGTAGTTGTTTCGCCAACAAATTCAGTAGCTTTGGCAGCTCACGAGAAGAAAGAGATCAAAGTTGAGAGGGTTATCTTGGATTTAGTGAAGGATCATCTAATTCCTCATTTATTTGAGAACAATACAACCAAGTAGATGCTTGAGGCCCTGGTAGGATCATTCCATATCACTAACATGAATAGGAAGATAGTCCTAATAAATAAACTCAAATCTGTGAAGATGTCTAGATCTGACTATGTTACATGTTATTTCATGAGGATCACTTAGGTACGTGATCATCTTGCATGCATAGGGGAGAAATTGAATGAAGTACAGATCATTAATGTGGAATTGATTGGTTTTCCCAAGTCATAGAAACCATTTGTCAAGGGAGTCTGCACTCGGGAAAAACTCCCAAAGGTCAGAGGCTTTGGGATGATTTCATATAGGATGAGACTCGGGAGGAGTCTAAAATTAGCAAGCATGGAAGTAGTGATGAGAACTTGGTCCTTTTAAGTAAGACAAGAAAGGGAAAAGGAAATGTTTCCAACAAGAAGGGTAATAGTGATGGAGGATCATCATAGCCATGGAAGCAGAAGGACTTGAGTAAAATCAAGTGCTTCACATGTCATAAGAATGGAAATTATGCATCTCAATTTCTAAAGAGGAATAAGGGAAGAGGAAATATGTAAACAACAACATCAGCAGGGACGTAGCTAGATGATTTTTTAGTGAAGTTTAAGAAAGATTTCTCACTAGTTTCTTGCCTTTCTACTAGCACAACTACTAGGAGTGTGTGATACTTGGTCAATGGTGCATATCGTCATATGACAAAATCGTGGGAGCTATTTATAATTATGATGGAGAGGGACTCAAAGATTCATGTGGAGCTTTGTGATGATGTCAAGTATGCAGTGAAGGGAGAGGGAAAATTTATGTTATAGCTTGAGTCAGAAAGTTTGTTTGATTCCCAAGATGTGCTTTAAGTACCAAGACTGAAGAAGAACTTGCTCTCAGTCTCATCTATGGAGGATAGGGTTTTTTTCATTACTTTTTAAAGAGGGAAAGTACTCATACATCTAGAGAAGACTAGCTTGGACATAGAAGTGGTCATTGGGGTTAGAGAGGGCACTTTATACAGGTTGCAGCGAAAGAATTTTCAAGCTTTGGTAAACGTTAGTGACAACCTATGTGAGCTATGGAAAATGAGGTTGGGGCACCTACACTACAAGGCATTTCTTATTCTAAGGGGTATTGTTACAGGTCTTCTAGAGTTCAGTATTGAGTAGGAGCGAGTGTGTAGAGGGTGTGCACTTGGAAATAATTTCAAGGACTATTTTCCAAGCAGTGATATTAGGTCCAAGGGGATATTGGATCGTATACATTCAGAAGTGACTAGGTCGATGTTAGTAGAATTAGTGTGGTGAGAGTCATAATATGTGAGGTTCATTGATTATTTTTTTAGGAAAACCTGGATCTTCTTTATGAATTCCAAGGATGAGGTCTTTAGTTAGTTTCTGGAGTTTAGGGCTCAGGTGGAGAACTAGATAGGGAAGAATATTAAGGTCTTGAGGTCAAATAATGGGGGAGTGTACACCTCCAATGACTTCAAGGATTTATGCAAGGAGGCAGAGATCAAGAGGGAGTTGACAATCTCATACAACCCTCAACAGAATGGGGTTGTGGAGAGAAAGAGTTGGTCCATCATCTATTATTCTAGGGCTATGATGCATGACCAAGAGTTTCTTATGTTTCTTTGGGGAGAGGTCTGTAACACGAAAATATATGTGCATAATAGGAGACCTCATAGGATATTGGGGGAAAAGACTTAGGAGTGATTTGGGGGAAAAATCCCCTACATTGGTGAGCTTAGTGCAGTGTACCAATGACTGTACAAGAAGAAAAATCCATAAAGAATACTAAGAAAATATATAATAACTAAATTCCAAAAAAATAACTACCTATTGGGAAAAATAGAAATATTGACACGCCAGGATTCCAACTGTTGATGTCGTTCCCGATTGTCAGAGTCCCTTCATTCTTTTCCAATGGTTCCTCTTCAACCTACAAGAATCACAAACAAACATACCTATACAGAGAGGTAGTTATACTAATAACTACCCGTTAGTTCTATGAAAAATGACACAAAAATTAGAGCAATTGGTATTCTATGAAGCATATATATAAAAATTTCATATTTAAACAATACCAAAACAATACACTTCGAAGGAATGTTTTTTTGTATTATTGATGAACAACAATTAGGTAGTTTCATATTTTACTTGTTCGATGGAGCGTTGCCCTGTCGAAAGAGATCCCAAATTCCTCCACCCTAGCTCATACTATAAGGATTGATTTTGACACTGAATTCACCATGGATCCAAAGAGAATATATGGGAGACTCTTGGTTAGATAGGTCGGTGATCAGAAGGAGGCTGGAAATAAGGGTTTATGGGTCAAAAAAACTACAGCAACAGGGATATGTATGGTCTTACAAATTCGCTAGGGATAGCCAAATAGTTGTTTTCTCTTATGTGAAAAGTATCATTACCTTTATCCTTGAGGAAAATTCTCCTTTTATACGGTCTAGAGTTAGTTAGAGATAGTTGAGTATGGGTAAAAGGAATTATGAAACTAAAAAAACCCATAACTCAACATTTAATTTGTCATAATTATTTTTTTTATCATTTATTGGCATGTACGTGGGTTGCATAATTGTGAGGGCATGTACATCCTCCAAAAAATTGGTTTTTAGAAGGACTCAAGGAGGTATGGGGAAGATTTGTTTGTAAGGAGGATAGGGATAAGTCCAGAAAGAGAATCAATTCTTCAATGGTGGAAATTGATGCTACAACATATGCTCCCTATTATGTGAGGTCGGAAGATCAAATGATAGTCGAAATACATTATAATTCTTCAAAGAGCAGTGAGCCAGGGTGAAGGTCACTAGAACCCAATCCAAGGACAACAACCCACACAAAAACAAGTCAGAAAACTCTATTTCTGAGGTGGGCATACACATGCTTAGGTGTGATGATAAGCATGGCCGCTAATCAAGTACATCGCGAATCCCTGAAGAGTGTATATAGAAAGCGGTGATCATGGCTGTGAAAGAGATACATAGTGGATCCATGTCAAATAGAGATCATAGCCACGAAAGAGATACACAATGGATATATGTCTCAGAATAAGTGAAGGATATATGGGGTAAGAGCTGGATAACTGATCCTTCATGAGTATCGATGTGAAGAGTGGTATTGTCCAATGGAAATGGGTGATGATACTACATTCCCAAGGTATTCAAAACAATCGTCATGGTACGAGTCTACACCATGAAAATAGATGTGTTGAATCTAAACATAGTGAGACATTGTTTTATTACGAATCATTGATGTATACCATTAAAAAACGTGAGACAACCCACCTATAATGATAATGGGCGTCAAGGTACCTAATACAATATAACAATTGTGAATAGAGGATCTGATGTTGAACACCTGGTAGAATCTATCGATCAGGGGACATTGATGTATTCCCATTGTCAATAGCGAGGGAACCTACCACTGATGACTTCAATCCCCAAGGTACTAATAATTACTCTAGATCCTTGTCCTAGAGTAATATGTGTTGAATTCAATAGGAAGATATCTGTTGGAAGGAGGGAATTAAGGCATACCCCATATCCAACACGAGGAGTAGTAGAAGGCCAAAGATTTATAAGGACTCGGATTAAATATTGAAAGGATCACCATGACGTACATCTCTCACATGCACCAAATGTAAATAAAACATGAAAAATACCCTCTGAATAGAAACCAATAATGAAGAGTGTCAACAAAGTCAAGAAAACCAGCAATGTGGACAAATGGAATCCAAGGTATTGCACGAATCCCAATGTGTGAATAATTTTATTGTCATCGAACACAAGGGAAACCACTTAATCAACGACCAATAATGGAATGTCATCTACTAAGCAAAAGGTCACCTATCAATGATGTAAATAGACCCAGGGTACAACTCTAGGTTAAACTCTCATAGAAATTTGTCATAGTCAATAAGAGCTTAACTCGTCGACAAGAATTCAAAGGGGAAATTCCATACCAACACAAGTATAGGGAAAATATACTTCTGATTTTGAGACGTACTTGACACATGGGAAGGACGACTTGCAAAACCAAGAATTCTATGAAATGGCCAACATAAGCTAAAAATTCCTCTGAACAAGAACATGACACAATATGCGACTTATGTAGCATGGACTGAATATGAACATTGACATAAGTCTATGATGCAGGAGGAAATAAAAGACTCTCCATAGCGACTAGAAGAATAACTAGTCGAAGGTGTAAAACTCTGAGTAACTGGTTCAGTTTCCTAAATCCATACTAAACCCAAATTGTTGAGACCACACTCAAAATGTTGTGCTTTGTTCATGGGCAACTTGACTGCTGCCAATAACAGTAAAGAAGACTCATTCCCACTCTTTTTTATTATTATTTGATCTTTTTGTCTTTTTCATGTTGGAAATATTGAAAAAGAATTAAAGAATGTAAGAATATAGTGAAGGAAACGTGTGTCATGGGAAAGCAAACTAGTTCCAAGCACAAGGAACATACTTATGCTCAATACAAGGAAGCACACATTACAAGATATGGACACTCATGGGAAAGTTTCCTCCATGGATACATTTGTCAAGTCGCAAAGGAAAATATTGCAAGGCTAGGCTAAACACAACAAGTTGAAGTTGGAATTAGGCTCAAAAGAAAGCGACAAAATGCATTGCAGTATCACAACTTAACACGTAGATAAGGGAGCCCCATGGGGTATAAGACAAAATAAGATTGAGAAGAAGATATGAGACTTCAACGCAAAGTCATGGCAGAACTAAATAGTGCTCTTGAGCCTATGAAAGTACTTCAACATGGGTTCCAAACTACGAACAAGGTGTTAACTAAGGAACCCATGAATGGTAGGCTCTACCACATGAATTACAACACTTCTAACAACAAATAAGGTTATGTGTCGCAACTCATTGGGGTCAATCCTAAGTAAAAATGAAAGAGGAAATGGATAATGAAAAAATGCATTAAGGGGAAAATCTAACATATATGTCAGTTTCAAGATCATTACCTATCAAAACATATCAACATGGAAAAAAGGCACCAAATAAAAATGTCTACAAAGTCCTATATATAAGACCAACAACACTTCACCCAAAATTTAACAAATCCAATATATCAACCTCTGATAATAACATGTGTTATGGAATACAAAACTTGAAAACAAGAAACCCTAAAAGTAAAATATGTACAAAGCACCGCGTAGCCTTATGTCTTATGTGTAGTATTTATCCAAGTAGATCCCATTGCTAGGCTTGGGCCAAAGGTTTCTTTGGTAACCAACCTGTAAAGATTCTAGTTCAGAAAGAGGTCAAAAATACATAATCATAGCTTCAAGGATAGCCTCATTTAAAGGAAATTCAACATCCAATAAATTAGGACTCGACAACATGCACATATCATGGCTCAAGGTATCACAAACAGTAAGATCACACTCAAGAGGAAGAGCCAAATTACTCAAGCCAAAAGGGGAAATCAAAGGCTCACATGCCCCCATTAGATACAACACTTGATCAATTACCAAGACCTTGTATCGAGAATGCTAACATGAATGTAAAGGATCCTTCTCAGAAATAATTGAACACCAAGGATAAGAGACCACATAATTCTCCCATGAAAAGGAAGAGTCGACTCAAACACTAGGAACATACAAAGGAGAAAATTGAGCTAAAGTTGAACTAGGATGGTGATTATCACATGAAAGTTGATCAATAGTGACAATGATTCCGTTGTGAGGGAAATGCATCATACAAAATATTGTAGACACCATAGTGTTCAAAGAATAAACATAATCATACCCAAGAAGAATATTGAAATCTAAAGGGTCGGGCACCACCAAAAATTCAACTAGGACAATATTCCCACCTAACGTGATAAGAAACTGAGAAAGAATCCCCAAAAATTCACTAGGTATTTTGTTGAAATCTAGCAGCTCACTGGTAGCTGACATAAGCTCAAGACAACCCAAATCTTTCCAAGCTGAGGAGGATGAAATACTTGCAAAGGATCCTTCATCTATATTACAATAGAAAATTCCTATTGAAATCACTTTAACCATTATCTCGAAAGGAGAAAAAGAAGGAAAGGGAGGCTCAACAAGATCATTTTAATCAAATGAAACCAACCTAGGATTAGGAGAGAGCATACTCGAAGAGAGTGGAATGCCCCCTTGTTCAGAAGGTATTAAACTAGAAATTCTAAAGACATAGTTGAAAGATGCATCACTCCACAAAAAAAGAGAGGGATCAGCTGAAGATTGCATCGGCAAGATAAATTTGTTAGACTCATCACTCTATAAGAGAAGAGTGGGATCGATCAAAAATTGCATCAGTGTGACCACTTCCTCAACCATTGGTTGAATAGGATGCAAGAAAACATGGTCAAAACACATATCACCCCCCAAAAGAAGAGTGGGACCAACCGAAGATTACATTGGCACCACCACTTCATCAACCAATGGTTGAATAGGTTGTTGGGAAACCAAAGATGAATCAGAACTAGAAAAGCCATTATAAAAGAACCATAGTCTTAATACCTCTGGAATACCAAGGCACAGAGGAGTAATGTTATCTCCCTTGCAAATATTATAAGGGAACTTGGGCTTACGTCCTATTTTTCTAGGCTTCTCAAAAATATCAATTCCCCCAGCATGACTTGCAGTGGCTGGTGGGTTTCCCTCAGTATGACTAATAGAGGCCAAGTTCAGGTCTCCAACATGACTCACATAGGTTAGTTACTTGATGTCAGTGTGTCTCGCAGTGACTGGACTTGCGCTCCCAGCATGGCTTGCAAAGGTTGGTGACCAGTCTTCAACATGACTTGTATAGGTTTTTGACATAACTCCAACATGCCTAGCAGAGGTTGGTTTTGCGC
Source organism: Picea sitchensis (assembly GCA_010110895.2). Lineage (NCBI taxonomy): Eukaryota > Viridiplantae > Streptophyta > Pinopsida > Pinales > Pinaceae > Picea > Picea sitchensis. Next base: position 112,720 of record SNQJ01S0006160.1, on the reverse strand, counting down.
TCCCATCATGAATTGCATAGGATGGTGACTATTATTAAAAATGACTTCCATAGGTTGTTGACATAACTTCAACATGACTAGAATAGGTTGGTTTCATGCTCCCAACATGACGTGCAGAGGTTGGTAACGAGACTTTAGTATGATTTGTAGGGACTAGTCTCTTTCCCCCGGCGTGACTTGCAGTGGTTGGAAGGATGTTTCCAACATGACTTGCAGAGGTTGGTGACCTTTTTCCAGTATGACTAGCGATGACTGGACTTGTTCCCCCAGCATGTCTTGTAGAGGCTAGTTGCAGATGTCCAACATGACTAGCATAGGTTGGTGACTTATTCTTGTTACTCTTCCTCTTCTTGTTCCTTTTAGACTTCAGGATACTATTAGATAAACTTCCACCAGAAGAGGGAGAAGGAGGAGAATACTTCATGGATACAAAAGTTAAAGGATCAACATCCATTCGATGGTCATGATATAAGGTTATTTTATAAGAAGCATCAAGAGAATTCAGAACATTCAAAGTGGTCCAAAACCAACATGGTAGTCCTAAATTCAACTCAAGAATGTTCAAAGTGGCCATCAAGGGGGCACCAACATTTCCAAAGAAAGGAAAATCACAAGAATCCAATTGGGCAGGGATCCCTTGGTTGGTATCCTCAAAAACAAATTCCATGACATTCCTATGCACGGGTTTGTCCCTTGAGGGATTTTTCATGTCCAAAAAATTATCACACGCTAGCTCTAGTGAACTAGTGGTGTAAGAACCGACGCTTCCTAAGAAGCAACTCCATGCTTTCAATAGAAATACGAGGGGTCCTTCTCGACCAGCGGAGTAGTTGGTCGAACACCTTGAATCAATGATCCAAAAGAAATGATATAGACACAACCCAAGGAAAACTATACAAAGCATCACTCCAATAAAAATTCCTAAGAGAAACATCGAAAACAAACAACTTCTTCAAAACTTCATCCCAGGTGGATAAGGTCATCCCAAGACTGATGAACAAAGGAGTGAGAAGAAGTTACCCCAATCTCCACTTACTAGCCCTACCCAGTGCAAGTAACCCTTGCTTCACGGGGTAACCTCCAGGGGTACTGATAGTTTTATATGATTTATACCTTAGGTACCATATGAAACCCACTGCAATCACCTCTAAGATACCTAGGAAAAGAAGCTAAGGATACCAACTTGTAGTCAAAGTCTGGGGGGTACAGTTGACAATCGAGATCGAACATATGGGAAGGGTAGAAAAGCTTGAAGCTTCAGAATAGTTGTCTCTCAAGGAGGTATGGGCACTAGAGAAAATCCCAAAACACTATCTCTCCACAATGCTCGGTCAAGCATCAGAGGGGTTATATCCTTAATTTTTCCTTACGCGACCTCATGTTTAAATCTTGTGTTAGAGGAGACTCCCAGCTATACTTATACGACAATTGGATTTTGAATATATCTATGTAAAACTCCTATGTATTTTTACTATCCTTGGAGATTTATCTCTCCAGTCCTAATCTAAGGCCCTAACCCTAAACTTGTTAATCAACCCTAGAAACAAAGTCTAGTAAATTTTAAGTTTAGTGTTCATTTTGGCGGTTGTTCTTTACTCAAAGGATATAGAAGTGAAACTGATTTTGTATGAGACTCTTGCAAAACTAAAACTTATAAGAAAACTAGAAAAGAAAAATTTACACTGATTCTTCAATGAAAAAGAGTCTCAAAAAAGAAAAATGCATGAACAATCTTTCAAACCCTAAAATGAAATTTTTTCTCTTTCTGATGCAAAAATGCACAATGCAACCTTTTGAGAAAAGAAAAATAAGCAAACACAAATATTTTCTTTGTCATTTTTCCTTTGGAATTATTTCAATATGAGAAGAAAACAAAATCCTATGCTAATATCTTTTTTTTTTCAAATGTGAAGCAAAATAGAGCAACAGAAAGAAACAAACCTAACTAGCAACAAACTAGTCTTTTTTTTTCTTCTTTCTACCAAAGAAAAAACTAACAAAATACGCTAAAACAAAGATATTTTTTGTGTGTGTTTTAAAAATCCAAGGAAAGCATAAAATAAAAAATACAAACTCAAGTTTAAAAAAATGACGGCAACAGTGACCAGGAAACTGAGACCCTAAGAACAAGACTAGTATTAAAGTTATGCAATCCAAGGGATAAAAGGGAGCAAAACATGGGTAAAAAAAAAAAATCCATTCAAATTTGGGGCCTTATCAACCTTCTACAAGCCACAAAAAATTTTGGTACCAAACTCCCCAAAAAGGACCCCTAAAAAAGCCAAAACAAGGCTTAAAAAAAGGCAAAAAAGTCATTTTTTCTGGAGGTGTATGCAGCTGTCTCCATTGTAGGTTGTGTATATAAGCTTATGTACATTCCCTTGATCATTGTAGGGATAATATATGACTTCTTGTATGCACTTTTCCTTCTATAAGATATGTATACATGTATGCGCCTTCTATAACGACGCACGTACGCACCAACACTTACACATTTTTAAGCACGTATGTACACACTTCTCCTATATAAGAGTAGTGTATGTATGCACCTATTGTCAAAGGAAAGAGAGTATACACTTTGTAAAACTTGGAAAAAATATGTCTAAATCCCAAAACACAAAATGCAATAGGGAAATCAAAAGAAAGCCAAAATATAATTGAAACCAAAAAGAAAATCCAATAATGACTCAGAATGATAGATGCATCAAATAACCTTGTTTTTCTTTACAAGAATCAAACTAAACAACTACTGAACTTGGGAAGTAACACACGCACAATCTTAAAGTCCTAGAAAAGAGCCCACACCTGGCCAAACACCCTCATACCAACAAATATTTTTAAAAAATCCTTCCTAGGAAGATGTACGCGTCTTTGCACAAAGCATCCCATGTACATGAAACTATCTAAACTAGCGGGCACATATATGTACGTGATTATGTTAACTACATGTTGCATATATACCCCAAAAAATTCAACAAGAGAAGAAAAAACGGCAACATAAATGGCTCAACTAAAAAAGGAAAAGACTCAAATAACTGTAAGTTGCTAATCTAAGTATCAATCAACAATATGAAACAAAATAAAAGTAATTAAACCAAGAAAACACAAAAACAAAGCCCAAATAGGACCACTAGGGAAAGGTACCCAGTATGGTCGCTAGTTCTACTTTCAGGGAAAAATCCCCTATAGTGATGGAATTACTGCAAGGTACTAATAACCGTACAAGAAGCAAATTCCATAAAGAATACTCAAAAAAGATATAATAACCAAATTCCAAATAAATAAATAAATTTTGGGAAAAAGAGAAAGATTGAATAACCAGGAGTCCAACAGTTGATGTCGTTCGCGATTGTCGGAGTCCCTTTGTTCTTTTCCAATGGTTTCTATGCAACCTGCAAGAATTGTAAATAGGAATATTTGTATAGAAAGGTAGTTATACTAATAACTACCCATTAGTTCTATGAAAAATGTCGGAAAAATTAGAGCAATTAGTATTCTATGAAGAATATATAAAATAATTGCATAATTAAACAATACCAAAACAATACACTTCGAAGGAATCAGTTTTTGTATTATTGATGAACAACATTTAGGTATTTATAGATTTTACCTATTCGATGCGGTGTTTCCCTATTGAAATAGATCCCATACTCTTCCACCCCGACTCCTGATATAAGGATTGATTTTCACACTGAATTCACCATGGACCCAAAGAGTATATGAGAGACTCTTCGTTAGATAGGTTGGTGATCAAAAGGAGGTTGTAAACAAGGGTTTCCATGTTAAAAAACTAGGAGCAATAGGGATATGTATGGGCTCACTGACTCGACAGGGATAGCCAGATAGGTGTTTTCTCTTGTGTGAAAAGTAACATTACCTTCATCCTTAAAGAAAATGCTCCTTTTATGTAGTCTCTAGTTAGTTTGAGATGGTTGAATACGAGTAAAAGGAGTTAGGAAACTAACCAAACCTGTAACTCAACATTTAATTTGGTACAATTATATTTTTTTAGCATTTATTGGCATGTACGCAATTGTCCCTTGAGTATCCTGTGTGCATGCGGGTTGCATAACTATGAGGGCATGTACATCCTCCAAAAAAATGTTTTTTAGAAGGACTCTCGAAGGTATGGGGAGGCATTGTCTGTAAGGAGGATAGGGATAAGGCCAGAAAGAGCATCAATTTTTTAGTGGTGGAAATTGATGCTATAACACAGAGGAGTCATTCTTAGGGGTGACGCCAAAGATAATACATTTGAGGATATTTGGTTGTCTAGTCTACATCCATGTGTCTGTGGAGAAGAGGATGAAGTTGGATCCTTTCAGACATAAAGGTGTATTTGTGGGGTACAACGAGACCTCAAAGGTTTACATGATCTTCATAACAGTGCAACAGAAGAAAATTGTGAGCAGAGATGTTAAGTTTGAGGAGAACTTGGCATACAGGATATCTCAGGAGTCATCAACAGTGACAGAGGACGAGGAACAACATACTCTAAAGGATTAGAAGTATTCAACAATTTCCAGTTCAAGGAGTTAGACTTTAGGTGAGGAGGAGGAATTATCCCCTTCTAGTTCTGTTAGAAGACCTAGATGGCTATTACAGACATTGAGGGATGTTATTGAGGCCCCTAGGAGTGCAGTCAAAGGGAGTATGCCTCCAAGGAATTTTCTAAACTATATGACACTTATGAGTAGCATAATTGATGTTAATCCTTCTAGTTTTGAGGAAGTGGCAGATCAACAGGTTTGGTGGGATGCCATGGTAGAGGAGTACACCTCTATCATGAGGAATGATGTCCATGACATAGTGTCGAGACCAGAGGGGAAGTCAGTTGTGAGTGTTAAGTGGACCTACAAGATCAATCATGTTGTAGATGGTAGCATTGAGAAGTTCAAGGTGAGTTTTGTTGTGATAGGTTTCTCCTAGAGAGAGGGGGTGGACTACGAGGAGACATTTCTCTAGTCACTAGGTATTCTTCTATTCAAGCTATTATTTATATTTCTTCATCTATGAGGAGGAGGATTCATCAGATGGATGTGAAAACAACTTTCCTCAATGGGATCATTGAGGAGGAATTATATATAGAGAAACCTCGGGGATTTGAGGTACATGGGAGGGAGTCTCATGTGGGTAGGATTAAGGAATCCGTGTACGGACTCAAACATGCACCCAGGGCATGGTATTCCAAGATTGATGGATTCTTGCAAAGTATGGGATTTACCAAGAGTGAGGTGGATCCTAAATTGTACTTCATACTTGTTGGGGTTGATACACTCCTATTGGTGTTGTACGTGGATGATTTGTTTCTCACAGGTGCGGAGGAGTTTATTGCAGGGTGCAAAGCATATTTGGATATTCATTTTGAGATGAAGCACATTGGCTTGATGCATTATTTCCTAGGGTTATAGGTATGGAAAGTATCAGGAGAAATATTCCTTATTCAAAGGAAGTACACAATAGATATCTTGATGAGATTTGGGATGGAGGACTATAAATCGATGGCTACACCTATGGTTACCAATAAGAAGAAGGTTACCACTTTGGATTCAGAGTTGGTGGATCCCAAGATATAGAGGAATTTGATAGGGTCCTTGATGTATTTGGTCAACAATAGACCATATATATGTTTTGTTGTGAACACCTTGAGTCAGTTCATGGTGGAGCCTAGGCAGGTGCATTGGATAGTAGCAAAGCATGTGCTTAGGTACTTGAGAGGGACAATGGAGTATGGATTGAGGTATCTTGGAGGTGATGGAGCGATTCTATAGGGATATATAGACTCAGATTGGGAAAGGAGTGTAGTAGAAAGAAAGAGCACCTCAGGGTGTTGGTTCAACTTGGGATCGACAATGATTACATGGTTCAGCAGGAAGCAGACTTTTGTAGCACTGAGTTCAGTAGAGGCAGAGTATATGAAAACGAGTATGGATAGTTGTGAAGTTATTTGTCTTCGCAAATTGTTTACAAGTTTATTTGATCAGGAGTTGGAGCCTACAATGATATATTGTGATAATTAGAGTTGTATCAAAATATCGAATAATCTAGTATTCCATTACAGGTCCAAGCATATTGAAATCATATATCACTTCATATGAGATAGGATTCAAAAGGGAGTAGTGAAGCTTTAGTATGTTTCCACAGATGAACAGGTTGCATACATTCTGACCAAACCCTTGGTTAAAGGGAAGTTTGTGTTCTTCAGAGACAAACTTGGAGTGGTGTAGAATACCCTCCTCGCTAAGAGGGATTGTTGACGTTTGTATCATAGGACATGTACTTCCACATAGGTATACATGTCTAGACATTTGGAAGTCATCCAAATCATTCTACCTTGAGACTTTAATTTAGTTAAAGGAATGATTAAAGTAAAGTTCTTTTATGAATTAGTCGAGTTTATTTAAAGAAATGATTTAATTAACATTAGTGAATTAAATATTATCCATTAATCTCAATTGAGGTGAGAAGTAATCTATCTCATCAATCACTTTGAATATTACAGTTAGGTCATAACTCAAGATTATAAAAGCATGGCTAGGGTAAAGAAGGAAGGTTTCTTATTTTTTACAAAGAGAGCATGGAAGGAATTTTTCTTAAGGAGATCTTGGATAGGTTGAGAAGGACTTCCATCTAGAGTTCATATCAGGGAGAAGAGAGAATAGAGGTAATCGAGAGTGAGTTTCAACAGATTGGATCCACAATAATATGTTTGAACCGTACAAAGTTGTCATGCAGCCTTTGAGTGTGTGTACATGGATTTTAGTGAAGATAGGTGCATATACCTGGGTTTTCTTAAGGAAATGCACATACTTCTCGGGAAACATGAAATACCGAGTTTGTACAACTAATTAGGAGTTGCTAGGGTTTGCAGGTACTATCTATAGTTTTTTGTATTTCTATGTGGACCATTTTCCCAGGTATGGGAGCCCTTGTAAGCATGGAAGTTATTTGAATGATAAGCTTAGTTGATGAGAATAATATATTTGTATATTTTGCAAGAGTTTGTTTTTTAAGTATTGCTTCTGCAATGTTTATCTTAGTTGAATATTCCAACAAGTGTATTTTGTTTTTTGATTTGTTTGTTTTGTGAGCTGTTAATTTGATTTACAACAAGGAAATCACTATATAACAAGATACCTAGGTGTTAGAGTAGGGATTTCAACAAGATCAAGCTTGAAATATTAAAAATAAAATCATAGTTTAACATCACTCTCAATATAAAGATAACTAAGAATATTAAGACATGTATTAATTTTATTTTGGTGATATAAATGTTTTTCCCTATCCAAATTAAAAGCATTGTTTATTTTGATGTATTTCCCATCCAAATTAAAAATTAAAATCATTGTTTATTTTACTTTTTAAAGATATAAGGATTAAACCAACAATAACCTTTCAAATTGAACCTTCAAATTTCATCCCTATCCATAATTCAATCCCATTCTGAAGCACATTATCAATTGTCATTAGAAAGCTTCGATCATCTAGTAAAACAATGAGTGAATCGTTGATTCAAACAATGTGACTTCATAAGTGAGCATAAAGAAAATTGAAATCATGAGGTACCCACAAAATTTATGGCCAATTGTTGCTTCATCCATTGAATTTCCCTGTGTTACGCCCTCACAGCCAGTGCCCGGGGCGGAACTCACTTGGGCGCTCCCAAGTCACTCGGTGGCTTGAGGAGTTGTGTGACACCATAAATTTTCCAACTCAAAGGTGAGGTGAAGTGTACTCGGCTTGGACTACATCTTAACACTTGAAATATTTATCAAGTTATATTATGATAAAACATTCAACACTTAAACAATTTCACAAGTAACAAATATGTGCAATGTACATAGTAATATATTGTGTAAAGAGTCGGTCATCCCAACCGACCTAACACCCAAATTACAAGTTATGAGTTACAATACAACAAGTGCACTGAGCATGTAGCTCATGCCACAACAAAATAAATTTACAAGGGGGTGCATGATCCACAGATACATCCAACACATGTGTGATACAACTTATGCCCATGGAATTTTCCACGGACTTCTGTCGCACCCATGTGTGCCCATGCCCAACTCGTCTCTTCTTTCACAAAACATAACACTTCATGGTTGTCTCTATGTGCATCACAAATCGTGCCTCGATGCTCAACTCGTCTATGGAATAGCCTTGCTAACTTTCCCGTATTACTCATCCAACATTTCACCTCATCCCCAAAACTCCAAGTTCATCAACTGACTAACTCTTCTCAAGATAACTCGCCCCATCTTGTTGTCATTGTCACAGACTCCACATGGTGGCATGAGTTGCAAGGTGTGACTCGACCCTTTGGGAGGAGCTCGCCCCCTCTACCATGAATCTTCCTTAGAAACCCCAAGTATTTGTGGTAATGACCTGTGTCTATCTAATAGTTCTTATCTCCAAGTGACTTACCTCAACGCCCTTATATATGCGTCGAATCTCACCAAGTCAATCATCACGTCTATAGGCACCTTGGTGTGCCAACATGTCCATCCCATGTGTTGTTTCCCTTCGCAAGGTTGATCTGACGTCAACTGTGGGCATGCTCAAGTGTCTCACCTAGTCGACCATTCAAGTGCCTCACTCTACCATCTAGACAATCCTTGCGTCCACATCCATCCTTCTAAACGACTCCCCAAGATTTCGTCTGGTGCCCACTACTCATCCAACAAGCCCATCTCTTGGGTGTGCATGTCCCTTAGGTGTGCCAATCCAACTCACCTAAGTTCTCCCTCCCTTTCCTTAGTCAACTTATCTTTGGTGATGCGCCCCAGCATTTTTCCATGACTCTTCACCAAACTGTCTGATTGTTTTTCTTACATCACAAGGCATCTACACCACACACATAATATCTTTGGCATGTCTCGATTGAGTCTCCCTTGGCACATCGCATGCCTAAGACACCCTGACTCTCATGATATACAAATACATCACATCGTTTATGTGTGTTTAGCGTCCTGCCCACCCGGTTGATCTGTAGTGTGAAGGTGTGCGACCGAGATAGGTGCCTGATGCCTTACATCCTCCCCCACTCCAAGTTGTTTCCACCCTTGCAAACATCCATAGAATTCTGATGTCTCCATTGCAACTACTATTCGAAAACCCAAGTTTTGTGCTGACATGAAACCCCAAATTCTGCCACAATGGAAACCTCAAGTTTCCCTGTGAAGTGGAAACACAAAATTGCCACAACACCTGCAATCATCCACAACACTGTACACATTAATTAATAAAATAACTTTACTTTAATAATTACTTTAATTAAAGTAAAGTCTCAAGGTAGAATGATTTGGATAACTTCCATTTGTCTAGACACTTATACATGTGCAGAAGTACATGTCCTATGCTACAAACATCAACACTCCCTCTTAGCGAGGAGGGTATTCTACACCACTCCAAGTTTGTCTCTGAAGAACACAAACTTCCCTTTAGCCAAGGGTTTGGTCAGAATGTCTGCAACCTGCTCATTTGTGGAAACATACTAAAGCTTCACTACTCTCTTTTGAATCCTATTGATTCAGAATATTTTTGAGAACGAAATGAAAGCAGAGATATTACAATGAAATACACAAATATTTCCAGAAACAGAGAAATACAGTAATACATTATTTCTATTAATGAAAGAAATCTACAAAGACTGTAAAAATACAGATTGAAAGACTTGCTAGAATGGTGGCATCTTATCTCTAAGAAGAGATGTGATGGTTACTCGCATCCGCAACAGGATAATAATTACAATGAGGCTCTAAAGGCATTTTTAACATAAGTAAAATCCAAAACCCTAACCCCAGAAGATAAAAAGCCAAAAGGTTTGCGAGCCCTAATGGGAGTAGTTGATATGTCAACTTCCTGGAGGAATAACTTTTTCATACGATCTCTATTTGGGGCACTCGATACACCATTGGAAAGGTACAAATGAGAAGAATGATTTTCAACTTGGGCCCAAAGTCCCCAAAAAACGTCGTTTAGAGCCTCAAAACGGTCCCGGAAGTTTGGAACCCGAGAAAATGCCAAGATGGAAAACTGTTTTTCTAGCCCGTGGAATAGGTGGGTGGCCACCGATATCCACCTGGATCAATCCTCCCTCCTTAGGAAGAAATGGTATCCATTGCATTGAGTTCCTGGGGGAGAGAGGGAAGTGTTTGTTGAATCTGAATCTTGGTGAGCTACTTGCCTTCCTGGAGACGTTGCACTGCTCAATTTGTGGAAGGTTGTCATGAACCTGTTGTTGGTGGGGTTGAATCTGTTCAACGAATCGGGCTACCTGAGATGACTGTGTGCAGAAGGAATTTTTGTTCTTTACTACAATCTTGTCGACCTGCTTCTATTGGATAGAAGGTGCTTGGTTTGAGGCTGTAGTGGTTGCAGTATCCTTTTGTTCACCTTTCGAACAGATTGTGAAGAAGCTTAATTTTGTGGTATGAGATACTACCTTGCAACATTGTTTAGGTGGGACAGTAGTTGGAACTACCTCTTGTATCCTGTAGAGATGACCCCCCAGAGTAACAATGACACTACGGGGTCAAGAATCATAGATAGCATGGCGCTTCCACATATATGGTTGGCCCAAGAGAACATCACAGACATCCAGTGGGGCAACATCACATAATACCTCATCCTTGAAGAGATGGATGTCATACAAAAATTGACATTTTTGGTTGACACGAATATCTCGTCCCTCGCGAAGCCACCCAATGTTATATGGTTGTGGGTGTGGTGTTGTCGACAATCCCAATTGTTTGATGACCTCTACTGAGATGAGGTTCTTCTGGATTCCACTATCAACAATAAAATGCAGTGGGGTCCCCTTCACCCACATCTGTGAATGAACAAGGCGCTCCCCATCTTCAGGATCTGTTGGTTCTTTCGATTGAATTTTTGCAGTTGCGAAAATAGAAATGGGGTATGTGTTGATGATATATCTTCTATCAGTATTTTCTGAATCATATTTTGAATCAGGGTTTGTCTCCTTGTCTTTGATCTCGGCCACCAATTACTGTTTTGAGCGACATTCATCAGTGTTGTGCTAGGGGATTTTGTGGAAATCACACCATTTTTCAGTGTCCTTCTTTGTCTTTCGATGACCCTTCTTTTTCTGTGGCCTGGACTGGTTTTTGGGAGGCTGTTTTTTAGGGTCTTATTTATCATACTTTAGTTGTTGCAGATTTGGAAACCCGAATTCTCATTTATTTCGATGCTTAATCTTCTGCTCGATTTTAACAGCATATCGATAAGCAAAACCGAGTGATAAGATGTCTATAAAATCCATTTCAGTTTGGATGTATTTGTGTAGATCCCTGCGGTATTTTAGAACCAAATGTCATTCAGATTCATTGATACCCAGCTTGGTGTGCAATGTATGAAAGGTATTGGTGAACTCCGTAACTGCTTGGCCCATTTCTTTCCACATTGTGGTCCATATCATGTACTGTTCTTCATAGTTCCCAATAGGGTAATATTGTTCCTTGACCGCATCCACAAAAAAATACCAAGTGGGATCGGCCCCATATATTCTGAAATCCTCTGTGGAACTTTTCTCCCAGTAAGTTTCCCACCAATGTTTGACATAGGGGAGAGTCTTAAGGAGTGTTAAGGTGATCTTTTCCCTATCAAAAAAATGGTGAACAGAGAAATAACCTTCTAGCATATTTAACCATTTGTCTAGGGCATCCGCATCTATCTAACCTTTAAATATAGAAATATCAAAATTGACCTGTACCTTGAAAGGCGAGGTGCCTCCAAAGTGGTTTCTTGATGAAGATGTGTCTGCTACTATCGACGGGCATTGAAAGATGTTGGAAAATTCTCCATCATTTCTTCTCTCTGTCGCGTGAGAGCTTGCTCAAGAGACATATGAATATAATCTTCTACTCCATCATTTTTATTGTATTCCACCATGGAGGGTTTCTTGGGTGTGCGAGAGAAATTGTCCTCAAGAGAGACAAGCTCGAGACCCAACTTGCTATACTCAGACCTCGTCGAGGACATGCACTGAAAAAGGATTAAGAGAAGCCTGCTCTGATACCACTGATCCGGATTATTTTTTAGAACGAAATGAAAGAAGATATATTACAATGAAATACACATAAATATTTCTAGAAACAGAGACATATAGTAATACATGATTTCTATTAATGAAAGAAATGTACAAAGACTGTAAAAATACAAAGTGAAAGACTCGCTAGAATGGTGGAAACTTATCTCTAAGAAGAGATGTGACGGCTACTCACATATGAAAGAAGATGATTTTTACAATGAGGCTCCAAAGGCCTTTTTAACATAAGTAAAATCCAAAATCCTAACCCCAGAAGATGAAAATCCAAAAGGTTTGCGGGCCCCGATGGGGGTAGTTGATATGTCAACTTCCCGGTGTCATAATGTCTGCATACGATCTACGTTTGGGGCGCTTGATACATCATTGGAAAGGTTTAACTGAGAAGAATTTATTTCAACTGGCCCAGTACAATGCCATTTGCAGTCATTTGGGCCCCAAATCTCCAAAAAACGTTGTTTAGGGCCTCAAAACAACCCCGAAAGTTTGGAACCCGAAAAACTGTCAAAAACTGCCAAGATGGAAAAATGTTTTTCGAGCACGTGGAATAGGTGGGTGGCCACCGATATCCACCTGGATCACCTATCTCGGATGATGTGATATATGATTTCAATATGCTTGGACATGTCATGGAATACTAGATTATCCAAGATTCGATACAACTCTAATTATCACAGTATATCACCATACATTCCAACTCCTAATCAAATAAACCTGTAAGCAGTTTGCGAAGCCAAATAGCTTCACAACTAGCCATACTCATTGTCGTATACTATATCTCTACTGAGATGAGTGCTACATAAATATGATTCCTACTCAACCATGTAATCATTGTTGATCCCAAGCTGAAGCAACACCCCAAGGTGCTCTTTCTTTCTACTATACTCATTTCCCAATATGAGTCTATATATCCCTATTGACTCGCTCCATCACCTCCAAATACCTCAATCCATACTCCATTGTCCCTGTCAAGTACCTAAGCAAATTCTTTGTTGCTATTCAATGCACCTTCGTAGGCTCCACCATGAAATGACTCAAGGTGTTCACAACAAAACATATATATGGTCTAGTGTGGACCAAATACATCAAGGACCCTATAAACTTCCTCTGTATCTTGGGATAAACCAACTCTAAATCCAAAGTGATAACCTTAATCAAATAGGTAACCATAGGTGTAGTCATTGGTCTACAATCCTCCATCCCAAATCTCATCAATATCTCAACCGTGTACTTCCCTTGAACAAGGAATATTTCTCCTGAAACCTACCATACCTCTAACACCAAGAAATAATGCATCAAGCCAATGTCCATCATCTCAAAATCAGTAGCTAAATCTACTTTGCTATAATCTCCTCTACACTTGTGAGAAACAAATCATCCACGTACAACACCAATATGAGTGTATCAACCCCAACAAGTATGAAGTACAAGTTAGGATCCACCTCACTCTTGGTAAATCCCATACTTTGCAAGTATCCATCAATCTTGGAATAACACGCCCTGGGTGCATGTTTGAGTCTGTACAAGTCTTTCATAATCCTACACATATGAGACTCCCTCCCATGTACCTCAAATCCCCTAGGTTTCTCTATATATACTTCCTCCTCAATGATCCCATTGAGGAAAGTTGTTTTCACATCCATCTGATGAATCCCCCACCTCATAACTAAAGAAATAGAAATAATAGATTGAATAAAAGCATACCCGGAGACTACAAAATATTCTCCTCATAGTTCAGTCCCTCTCTTTGGGAGAAACCCATCACCACAAACCTCACCTTAAACTTCTCAATGCTACCATATGCAACATGACTGATCTTGTAGGTCCACCTAAAACTCACAACTGACTTCCCCTCTGGTCTCGACACAATGTGCTGGACATCATTCCTCATGATAGATGTGTATTCCTCCACCATGGCATCCTTCCAAACATGTTGATCTTCCACTTCCTCAAAACTGAAGGCTTAACATCAATTATACTACTCATAAGCACCATATAGTTCATAAACTTCCTTGGAGGCCTACGCCCTTTGACACCACTCCTGGGAGCCTCACCAGCATCCCTCAATGTTTGTAATAGCCATCTGGGTCTTCTGATAGAATTGGAAGGGGATAACTCCTTCTCCTAACCTAAAGTCTAACTCCCTGAACTGGAAATTGTTGAATACTGCTCATCCTTCAGAGTTTGTTGTTCTTGTCCTCTGTCACTGTTGATGACTCTTGATATCTCCTATATGCCAAGTTCTCCTCAAACTTAACATCTTTGGTCACAATTTTCTTCTGGTGCACTGTTATGAAGATATTGCAAGCCTTTGAGGTCTCGTTGTACCCCACAAATATATCTTTATGTCCCAATGGCTCCAACTTCATCCTTTTCTCCATAGACACATGGATGTAGACTAGACAACCAAAGATCCTCAAATGTCATATCTCTAGCTTCACCCCTGAGAATGCCTCCTCCGTGTTATAACATCAATTGTTGCCACTAAAGTATGATGCTCTTTCTGGCCTTATCCCTATACTCCTTACATACAACTCTTCCCCATACCTCCTAGAGTCCTTCTAAAAAACATTTTTTGGAGGATGTATTCACCCTCACAGTGATGCAACCTGTGTGCACTCAGGCTACTCAAGGAACAAGCGCGTACATGTCAATAAATGATAAAAAAATATAATTATACCAAGTTAAATGTTGAGTTACAGGTTTGGTTAGTTTCCTAACTACTTTTACTCATACTCAACCATCTCAAACTAACTAGAGACTGCATAAAATGAGCATTTTCCTGAAGGATAAATGTAATGTTACTTTGCACACAAGAGAAAACACCTATCTGGCTATCCCTGCCGAGTCTATGAGCCCACACATATCCCTATTGTTGTTGGTTTTTTGACCTGGAAACCCTTGTTTCCAGCCTCCATCTGATCACCAACCTATCTAATCACAACTTTTCCAACTCGATGGCAAGGCTAACCGAGTGTACTCGGCTCGGACTATGCCTTAACACTTAGAATATTTATAAGTTTTGTTATGATAAAACATTCAACACTTAAACAATTTCATAAGTAACAAAGACACACAATGTACACAATAATACAATGTGTAAAGAGTCGAGCGGCCCAACCGACCTAACACACGAAATACAAGTTACAAGTTACAATACAACAAATGCATATTTGGTGATGCGCCCAAGTCTTTGTCCACGACTCTTCACCAACCTGTCTGATTGTTTTCCTTACATCACAAGGCATCTACACCACACACATAGCATCTTTTTCATGTCTCGATTGAGTCTCCCTTGGCACATCGCATGCCCAAGGCACCCCGACTCTCATGATATACAAATACATCACATCTTTTATGTGTGTTTAGCGTCCTGCCCACCCGAACGATCTGTAGTGTGAAGGTGCATGCCCGATCTAGGTTCCCAAGGCCTTACATCCTCCCCCACTCCAAGTTGTTTCCACCCTTGAAAACATCCACAGAATTCTAATGTCTCCAAGCCTCTTCTCAAACTCATGTCTCCATTGCAACTACTGTTGGAAACCCCAAGTTTTTTGCTGACATGAAACCCCAAATTCTGCCACAGTGGAAACCTCAAGTTTCCCTGTGAAGTGGAAACACAAAATTACCACAACACCTACAATCATCCACAACACTGTACACATTAATTAATAAAATCACTTTACTTTAATAATTACTTTAATTAAAGTAAGGTCTCAAGGTGGAATGATTTAGATGACTTCCATGTGTCTATACACTTATACATGTGCAGAAGTACTTGTCCTATGCTACAAACATCAACACTCCCTCTTAGTGAGGAGTGTATTCTACACCACTCCAAGTTTATCTCTGAAGAACACAAACTTCCCTTTAACCAAGGGTTTGGTCAGAATGTCTGCAACCTACTCATTTGTGGAAACATACTAAAGCTTCACTACTCTCTTTTGAATCCTACTGATCTGGAATATTTTTTAGAACGAAATGAAAGCAGAGATATTACAATGAAATACACAAATATTTCCAGAAACAGAGAAATACAATAATACATTATTTCTATTAACGAAAGAAATGTATAGAGACTGTAAAAATACAGAGTGAAAGACTCGCTAGAATGGTGGCAGCTTATCTCTAAGAAGAGATGTGATGGCTACTCACATCTGCTAGAATATGATCGTTACAATGAGACTCCAAAGGTATTTTTAACATAAGTAAAATCCAAAACCCTAACACAAGAAGATGAAAATCCAAAAGGTTTGCGGGCCCTGATGGGAGTAGTTGATATGTCAACTTCTCGGGGGCGTAACTTTTTCATACGATCTTTGTTTGAGGCACTCAATACACCATTGGAAAGGTATAACTTAGAAGAATGATTTTCAACTAGCCCAAGTCATAGACTTAAATAATCGCTTGGGCCCAAAATCTCCAAAAACGTCGTTTAGAGCCTCAAAACGGCCCCAGAAGTTTGGAACTTGAAAAACTGCCAAGATGGAAAACTGTTTTTCAAGCCCGTGGAATAGGTGGGTGGCCACCGATATCCACCTAGATCAATCCTCCCTCCATATGAAGCAATGGTCTCCATTGCGTTGAGTTCCTGGGGGGGAGAGGGAAGCGTTTGCTGAATCCAAATCTTGGTGAGCTACTTCCCTTGCTGGAAACGTTGCGCTACTCAATTTGTGGAAGGCTGTCACGAACCTGTTTCTAGTGGGGATGAATCTGTTCAACCAGTCGGGCTACCTGACATGGCTATGTGAAGAAGGAATTTGTGTGCTTTGTTTCAATCTTGTCAACCTACTTCTGTTGGATAGAATGTGATTGGTTTGAGGCTGTAGTGGTTGCAGTATCCTTCTGTTCACCTTTTGAATAGATTGTGAAGAAGCTGAATTTTGTAGTATGAAATACTACCTTGAGACATTGTTTAGGTGGGACAGTAGTTGGAACTACCTCTGGTATCCTATAGATATGACCCCCTAGAGTAACAATGACACTACGGGGTCGAGAATCATAGATAGCATGATGCTTCCACATATATGGTTGGCCCAAGAGAACATCACAAACATCTTGCCGGGCAACATCGCATAATACCTCATCCTTGAAGAGCTGGATGTCCTACGACAATTGGCATTGCTAGCTGACACGAAGATCTCATCCCCAGTGAAGCCAACCAATGTTGTATGGTTGCGGGTGTGGTGTTGTCGATAATCCCAATTGTTTGATGACCTCTGTTGAGATGAGGTTCTTCTGGATTCCACTATCAACAATAAAATGTGGCGGGGTCCCCTTCACCCACATCTGTGAATGAAAAAGGCACTCCCCATCTTCAAGATCTGTTGGTTCTTTTGGTTGAATTGTTGCGGTTGCGACAATAGCAATGGGGTCTACTTCAATGATCTTTCTTCTATCAGTATTTTCTGAATCAAATTTTGAATCAGGTTTTGTCTCCTTGTCTTTGATCTCGATCACCAATGAATGTTTTGAGCGACATTCATCGGTGTTGTGCTAAGGGATTTTTTGGAAATCGCACCATTTTTTAGTGTCCTTCTTTGTCTTTCAATGACCCTTCTTTTTCTATGGCTTGGACGGGTTTTTGGGAGGCTGTTTATTACAGTTGTCTTTATCATACTTTGGTTGTTGCGGATTTGGAAAAATGAATTCCCGTTTGTTCTAGTGCTTAATATTCTGCTCAATTTTAACAGCATATCGATAAGTAGGACTGAGTGATGAGATGTCCAGAAAATCCATTTGAATTTGGATGTATCTGTGTAGACCCCCGCGGTATTTTAGAACCAAATGTCATTCAGAGTCCTTGATACCCATATTGGTGTGCAAGGTATGGAAGGTATTGGTGAACTCTGGAACTGCTTGGTCCCTTTCTTGCCGCAGTGTGGTCCATCTCATGTATTGGTCTTCATAGTTGCCAATAGGGTAATATTGTTCCTTGACCGCATCCACACAAAAATACCAAGTGGGATCGACTCCATATATTCTGAACTCCTCTGTGGAAAGTTTCTCCCAGTAAGTTTTCCACCAATGTTTGACATGGGGGAGATCATTCAAGAGTGCGAAGGTGATATGTTCCCTATCATAAAAATGTTGAACAGAGAAATAACCTTCTAGCAGATTTAACCATTTGTCTAGGGCATCCGCATCTATCTAACCTTCAAATATAGGATTATCAAAATTGATCTGTACCTTGAAAGGCGAGGTGCCTCCAAAGTGGTTTATTGATGAAGATGTGTCTGTTGCTATCGATAGGCGTTGAAGGATGTGGGAAAAATTCTCCATCATTTCTTCTCTATGTCGTGTGAGATATTTCTCAAGAAACATATGAATATAATCTTCTACTCCATTGTTTTTATTGTCTTCCTCCATGGAGGGTTTCTTGGGTGTGCAAGAGCGATTGTCCTCAAGAGAGACAAGCTCGAGACCCAACTTTCTATACTCAGACCTCATCGGGGACATGCACTGAAAAATGATTAAGAGAAGCCTGCTCTGATACCACTGATCCAGATTATTTTTTAGAAAGAAATGAAAGCAGAGATATTACAATGAAACACACATAAATATTTCCAGAAACAGAGACATACAGTAATACATGAGTTCTATTAATGAAAGAAATGTAAAGAGACTGTAAAAATATAGAGTGAAAGACTCGCTAGAATGGTGGCAGTTTATCTCTGAGAAGATATGTGACGGCTACTCGCATGTGCAATAAGATGATTGTTACAATGAGGCTCCAAAGGAATTTTTAACATAAGTAAAATCCAAAATCCTAACCCCGGAAGATGAAAATCCAAAAGGTTTGCAGGCCCCAATGGGGGTAGTTGATATGTCAACTTCCCGGGGGCGTAACATTTGCATACGATATACATTTGGGGCGCTTGATACACCGTTGGAAAGGTCTAAATGAGAAGAATTATTTTCAACTAGCCTAGTTCAATGCCTTTGGTAGTCACCTGAGCTCCAAATCCCCAAAAAACGTCGTTTGGGGCCTCAAAACAGCCCCGAAAGTTTGGAACCCGAAAAACTGTCGAAAACTGCCAAGATGGGAAAATGTTTTTCGAGCACGTGAAATAGGTGGGTAGCCACCAATATCCACTTGGATCGCCTATCTCAGATGAAGTGATATATGATTTCAATATGCTTGGACCTGTCATGGAATACTAGATTATCCAAGATTTGATACAACTCTAATTATCACAGTATATCACCATAGGTTCCAACTCCTGATCAAATAAACTTGTAAGCAATTTGCGAAGCCAAATAGCTTCACAACTAGCCATACTCATTGTCATATACTTTATCTCTATTGAGATGAGTGCTACATAAATATGCTTCCTACTCAACCATGTAATCATTGTTGATCCCAAGATGAAGCAACACCCCAAGGTGCTCTTTATTTCTACTACACTCATTTCTCAATCTGAGTCTATATACCCCTATAGACTCGCTCCATCACCTCCAAGATACCTCAATCTATACTCCATTGTCCCTCTCAAGTACCTAAGAAAATGCTTTGTTTCTATCCAATGCACCTTCGTAGGCTCCACCTTCAAGGTGTTCACAACAAAACATATATATGGTCTAGTGTTGACCAAATACATCAAGGACCCTATCAACTTCCTCTATATCCTGGGATCCACCAACTTTGAATCGAAAGTGATAACCTTAATCAAATAGGTAACCATAGGTGTAGCCATTGGTCTACAATCCTCCATCCCAAATCTCATCAATATCTCTACCATGTACTTCCCTTGAACAAGGAATATCTCTCCTGAAACCTACCATACCTCTAACCCCAAGAAATAATGCATCAAGCCAATGTCCATCATCTCAAAATCAGTAGCCAAATCTACTTTGCACCTTGCTATAAGCTCCTCTGCACTTGTGAGAAACAAATCATCCACGTACAACACCAATATGAGTGTATCAACCCCAACAAGTATGAAGTACAAGTTAGGATCCACCTCACTCTTGGTAAATCCCATACTTTGCAAATATCCATCAATCTTGGAATACCACGCCCTGGGTGCATGTTTGAGTCCGTATAAGGCTTTCTTAATCCTACACATATGAGACTCCCTCCCATGTACCTCAAATCCCTTAGGTTTCTCTATATATACTTCCTCCTCAATGATCCCATTGAGGAAAGTTGTTTTCACATCCATCTGATGAATCCCCCACCTCATAACTAGACTACAAAAAATTCTCCTCATAGTCCAGTCCCTCTCTCTAGGAGAACCCCATTACCACAAACCTCACCTTGAACTTCTCAATGCTACCATATGCAACATGCTTGATCTTGTAGGTCCACCTGACACTCACAACTGAATTCCCCTCTGGTCTCGGCACTATGTCCTGGACATCATTCCTCATGATAGATGTGTACTCCTCCACCATGGCATCCTGCCAAACCTGTTGATCTTCCACTTCCTCAAAACTGAAGGCTTAACATCAATTATGCTACTCATAAGCACCATATAGTTCAAAAACTTGCTTGGAGGCCTACGCCCTTTGAATGCACTCCTAGGAGCCTCACTAGCATCCCTCAATGTCTGTAATAGCCATCTGGGTCTTCTGATAGAATTGGAAGGGGATAATTCCTTCTCCTAACCTAAAGTCTACTCCCTAAACTGGAAATTGTTGAATACTTCTCATCCTTCAAATTTTTTTGTTCCTCATCATCTGTCATTGTTGATGACTCTTGATATCTCCTAGATGCCAAGTTCTCCTCAAACTTAACATCTTTGGTCACAATTTTCTTTTGGTGCACTGTTATGAAGATCTTGTAAGCCTTTGAGGTCTCGTTGTACCCCACAAATATATCTTTATGTCCCAATGGCTCTAACTTCATCCTTTTCTCCATGGACACATGGATGTAGACTAAACAACCAAAGATCATCAAATGTCATATTTGTAGCTTCAGCCCTGAGAATGCCTCCTCTGTGTTATAGCATCAATTGCTGCCACTAAAGTATGATGCTATTCTGGCCTTATCCCTATACTCCTTACATACAACTCTTCCCCATACCTCCTAGAGTCCTTCTGTTAAGCCCTAATATTGGCTCATTACCCCTTAATTGGGGCATATTAAATTAGTAATGCTATTTTATTTATGTCGGCTTAGGCCATTAGTTGTAATTTAGATTAGTAATGTTATTTTA
>SNQJ01S0006160.1:76541-91482 GCA_010110895.2 Picea sitchensis | reverse complement strand
CATTTTCCTTAAGGATAAATGTAATGTTACTTTGCACACAAGAGAAAACACCTATCTGGCTATCCCTGCCGAGTCTGTGAGCACATACATATCCCTATTGGTGCTGGTTTTTTGACCTAGAAACCCTTGTTTGTAGTCTCCTTCTGATCACCAACCTATCTAACCACAAATTTTCCAACTCAATGGCGAGGCTAACCGAGTGTACTCGGCTCTAACTACGCCCTAACTCTTAGAATATTTATAAGTTTTGTTATGATAAAACATTCAACACTTAAACAATTTCATAAGTAATAATAATAACAATAATAATCTATTTTTAAGGTCACGGCCAAGCCACACCAAATTGGTGTATGAGACCCCTTTGTTTGTGGGACAACGGACCCCCTCCGCCCAACAATTTGACTGGTAAAGTGTACGGAGGTATACATACCCTACCCCCCTCTGGATTTGAACTTGTGACCTCTTAGGAGGAAACACATGTTCTTAACCATTAAGCCCACTCAAGTAACAAAGACACACAATGTACACAATAAAACAATGTGTAAAGAGTCGGCAGCCCAACCAACCTAACACACTAAATACAAGTTACAAGTTACAATACAACAAATGCGTCGAGCATGTAGCGCATGCCACAACCAAAGAGTTTTACAAGGGTGCTTGAAGCTTTGGGGATGAGGTGCGATGTTGGATGAGTAATGCAGGCAAGTCTGTGGACAAGTTGAGCGTTGAGGCATGATCTATGATGTGCACAGAGACGAACATGATGTGTTCTATTTTGTGCACGAAGAAGCGAGTTGGGATTAGGCGTGCATGGGTGTGACAAAAGTCTGACGATGTCCGTGGACATAGGAAGTATCGCACAGGGATTGGATGCGCCCAAACTCTTTACACAATATCTTATTGTTAAAATTGTGTGTATTCTACTTGGAAAACGGCTCCTCAATCCACGTGGTGACTTGGGTGCACCCAAGTCAGTGCCACCCTTGGCTCTGGCTGTGAGAGCGTGACACCTCGTATGTTTGTCATGTAATGACCGACCGACCGACCGTCCTTCATTTTCCAGGGGTTGAAGGAAAGGATAAAGCCGAGTGTCTCTCAGGCAGTTCGGATAAAGCCGGCTTCCCTATTTTCTTCATTTAATCATCAACTCCTTTTCGCGTGGAGCCCCATGAGGATTGCTAGAACACCGCCATGGCCATCACCATCGCCCAGCAGTTGACTTTAACGATCAGTAGACAAAAACTTCGACAGATTATTATGATTACGGCGCAGGATCCGATCCGATCTGGATACAGGGCCTTCGCTAAGCTACGATGAAGTGGGCTCCAACGCTCTTTTCTACTCGATCGTGGCATTCCACCTGGCGATATTTTAACGTGTAAGCTTCTTGGAATTGTGAATATCAAATTGAAACCGACTTTCATCATAAAAACAACTTACTTAGTCGATATTGCCAATTCCAACTATAAAAACCGCCTAGTAGTTTCACGATTCCCTATAAAATCTCTCCCCACTTCTATACACCATACATCTTCTTGTAAGTCTAGCGATAGATATTTCTGACGCTTTCAAAACACACTTGAGATTTCTTGAGATTTTTTTCAACTACTCGATGGGCATGCTGGATTATGTGTCGAGTTTCTTCGGCGATCGCACGAGACACGTAAAGCAGTTACAGTTGCAGGTATATTGCACTCCCGGCTTTTTAAAATTAATTATTATATGTAATTCGTTAATTCCCAGTTGAAATGAGCATTGGGTGTCTATTTGTAATTTTATCCTGCAAGCATATCAGTGTTTTAATTTCGGGATCTGGTGCAGACTGTAGTGATGAGGGTCCGCATGGATTGTGAAGGCTGTGAGAGGAAAGTGAGGAATTCAGTCTCGTCCATGAGAGGTGAGAACTGAGTTTTAGGTGTGGTTATTTNTACAGGGCCTTCGCTAAGCTACGATGAAGTGGGCTCCAACGCTCTTTTCTACTCGATCGTGGCATTCCACCTGGCGATATTTTAACGTGTAAGCTTCTTGGAATTGTGAATATCAAATTGAAACCGACTTTCATCATAAAAACAACTTACTTAGTCGATATTGCCAATTCCAACTATAAAAACCGCCTAGTAGTTTCACGATTCCCTATAAAATCTCTCCCCACTTCTATACACCATACATCTTCTTGTAAGTCTAGCGATAGATATTTCTGACGCTTTCAAAACACACTTGAGATTTCTTGAGATTTTTTTCAACTACTCGATGGGCATGCTGGATTATGTGTCGAGTTTCTTCGGCGATCGCACGAGACACGTAAAGCAGTTACAGTTGCAGGTATATTGCACTCCCGGCTTTTTAAAATTAATTATTATATGTAATTCGTTAATTCCCAGTTGAAATGAGCATTGGGTGTCTATTTGTAATTTTATCCTGCAAGCATATCAGTGTTTTAATTTCGGGATCTGGTGCAGACTGTAGTGATGAGGGTCCGCATGGATTGTGAAGGCTGTGAGAGGAAAGTGAGGAATTCAGTCTCGTCCATGAGAGGTGAGAACTGAGTTTTAGGTGTGGTTATTTAACTGGGTGTGTATTCACATGGTACATCACTGTTTTAGTATTATATATCATATTAAAATGTTCTCAGTTATCTGAAAATGTAAGAAAATGATCTGAACATAAATTTTGTTATAAGAAGTAAGAAAATGATCGGAACATAAATTTTGGTATAAGAAATATTAATATTGTTACATATAAGTTCAAATGGTGTTTGAAAAACAACAATTTTCTAGGAACAATAAACCTTATTTGAACTACATGGTGATTGAATCGTATTTTGGAGCAACTGATCTCATGTCGTGAATTTCATATGTGCAGGCGTGCAATCGGTGGATGTGAACAGAAAGGAGCAAAAGTTAACAGTAACTGGATACGTGGAGGTGAACAAAGTGCTGCAGAGGGTGAAGCGCACGGGAAAGCGCACAGAGATTTGGCCTTACGTGCCTGCCAGTCTTGCATACCATCCCTACGCTGCTCGGGCCTACGACAAGAAGGCTCCTCCCGGATATGTTCGGAACGTGGACCCGGGCTTCCTCATGAACCCGAATCGCACAGACGAGCAGTACACTTCGCTCTTCAGTGACGACAATCCGAATGCCTGCACCATCATGTAACTGCAGCTGCCTGCCTTGTAAAAATTATTTATTCTGGCAGCGGCAGCAGCAGAGGCTCCCAGATTATTCTCAATGCCTTCCGTTCTTGGCCATTGGCAGTGTATGGCGGCTTCTCCATCTGTATAATTATATTGCTGTGACTGGAGCTTTTTTTTATTTCATGGGCTGTTCAGAGAACAGATCGTGAACAAGGTTTGAAAATTATAATTCTTCCTGGATATTTCTGCGCAAAAATATCCAAAGCAGAAGGGAGGCCATAAAGGACACAACACGAACAAATAGTGATCGTGTTGAGCTTCCTTGGCCCTGCTCCTTTCTATGTCAGTGTATATTATGTAATATGACCCATTAGCATTCTTATGAATACAAGGATTCATTTAAAGTGACAATACATCGGTTCCCATGAGTAATTTATAGAACCTATAATACATCACTTAAACAAGGTTACGTAGTAGCGTAGTCCTTGCAGATTTGGATGGGTGTAGATTAAGTTGTTTCAGTAGTGCTTTAACTAGAAAGATTGAATAGGTACAACAATATATTAATATTAACTCAGATATGTATACATAGTATCATAGAATACTTGAGCTATTACTCTTCAGAAACTCTCTGCTTACTCCATTGATACAGAAAACAGGTGTATATATAGTAATAAAAGATTTTGACTTTCATCCGAAATTGTCTAAAGAACTCATTGCAAAGGTTGTGGAGAAAATATTTCTTGAACAAAGTCTAAGTTTAAGTCATATATGTAGGTTCATTTATTGTTGAGAGATATTTGGAAATAATTATTACATTTCAACACTCCTCCTTAATTATGACCATTAATAATACTAACACTAACCAACAATGTTTTTATGGGCTTACAAAATTCATAGCAAGATGGCCTTCTTGTCTAAGTCTAAGCTAAGCTTACAACTTTTGAGATCAAATTCAATTCGATCATCTACATGTGTTTCTACAAAATGGGATTCACTTTCTTTACTATGCTCATGCTTATAGAGTCAACTTCTTCAACAATCTTTTTTTGGTTCAGCAGATCTTCCAAAAGCTTATACTTCTTCTATTACAACATAAACTTCCCCTTTCATGTTGATGTTGATAGATGCTCCTCCCCTTTTCATTGTATTTCATATCAAAAAAATATTAGCCCTGGTTGCTACTACAACTTGGGAAGAATGCTCTCATACAAGCCTTGAGAGATTAGAGATAATGTTACTGCATCATTCTTCTTGTTTTGAATATATACCAATTTGATGATGGGAGAAGACAAATTCTAATGGCTATAACCTTAATCATCTCATGGGTTTTCAATGGGTTACCAATTACCATATCCACTTTTTTTTCTTAGCTTACTCTTAACTTTACATCTTCAAGGATTTTCATTAATGCACCTTTAACCATTACAATTCTCAAGTGGTTTCAGATGACCAGTAACCATCACACCAAGTGGTTTCTAGTTGACCACAAACTTCACATACAAATGGTTTCGACTGCTCATGAACCTCCATGATGGGAAAACTGATTTAGATTGCACACGCTTGCTTGGGCTTTCTTCACTTCAAGATTCATCCTCAAAATTTCTACTTCTTTTGTTTGTACCTGCATAAAATTGATTACTGCTCATTTTGTACCTACAAACAACTGATCATTAATGTCCATATAAAAATAAATCCATCTACCGAGATACATGGGTGTCATCCCCTGTACTCACTAGTTCTTTAGGAATCCTTTTCACCTACATGATTCATCAACACTTTAGAGTACCCCTTAATCATAAATTGGTCCCAACCAATTCACACTCTAATATTAATCCATCTCACATTCCCCCCTTAATCAAAGATTCAACTTTTTTGACTCACCATCAAGCTTAGATACGAGTACACGTGCCACCCTCGTACCTACCTAGTGGTTAATTCCACAACTTGATTCCACATCCACTCTATGCATAAGAGAGATACATGCTACATTATTACATGTGATATCGCATTAATGTACATAGGCTTGAAAACACATGGGGAATACAACTTTCATATGGATGGGTTTTACATCTTAGACCAAAAACTTCTTGGGTGTAGGGTACAATCGAACATGCACCTCCAACTTCTCAAGACAACAACTTTTACATAACTTCTTTAAATCTTCTTATTCACCATGATGATCTCTTATACATCTACACATGCAACTTGATTAAATCTTTGACTATCTTAGCAAGCAACTTTACTTTATTACAAAATCTCACCATAACTTTATGGTGACTCTTTATATAAACATATTTGACTTGAGTCTCAGTACATAAATTGCAACTCACACATGGAATTTTGTGACTCTCTCACCTCTTACAAATTGGCTTTGGTTTTTTACATCCATAGACTCTCCACCTCAATTTGATTAAACTTGGACTTTTACCTCTCTTTTCCAATTGTCCTTTTACCTTTTATGGAGATGCATCAATTTATATGACGAACTTTTAGAAAACAAAAGAAATTTGTCCTTTTACCTTTTATGGAGATGCATCAATCCTTTTACCTTTTATGGAGATGCATCAATTTATATGAGGAACTTTTAGAAAACAAAAGAAATTTGAGAATGCCACATTGCACTTATGGTATAGAAATGGGCCCCCGAGATAGTAATTCATTCTCGGCTCGGCTTCTCTCATTCGCATGGCTAGAATTAATAGGACCCTCGCTTAGGTTTTCATTCAAATTTAGCGCCCTCTGCCACTCACTTCCGTCATGGCACATAGGGGCATCTTCTTACAGCTCCAACCAACTGCCCTCCTTCACTATAACCAACATAACCTGGTGACAAACCAATCAATTTTGACACAGTATGCCTCTCCATAAATTAACTCATATCCAACCATATCATTGCCTTTGAACCAAAATAATAAGCTTCTAGTGCTTTAACAAGCTCCAACTTGCCAATACTTGTTGGACCTGATAAAATAAAGCTAGCAATTGGTTTGTTGGGATTTTTCAAACCAACTCATGCTCGATGGATAGTTCAAATGATTATTGTCATAGATTCACCTTGCCCTATTGAAATACAGGTGAAGAGTGAAATCTCATAGAACAACACCTCACTCGACTGATTATTGTCACAACTTCGGCTTTCCCTATTGACACACAGATGAAGAGGGAAAGCTCATAGAACAACAAGTCGGTCTCGCCCGGGTTCAAATGATGATGAATCTAGGCTCGTGAATTCAATCCCACAACTTCATGAAGTGCTTCTGCAGAATCCATCTACACAACTTCACCTTCTTCACTTTCCCACAAACACAAAAATTTGAGCTCCAACTTCAAGATCTTCTTTGATGGATGCAAATTTCTAGATATGAATGGAAGATAAGGGTTTCAATCTCTGGTCATAGAGTTGGGATTTTCTCCTTTACCCAATGGTGGATCTTCATAGATAGCTCGAATCATCTCTTCATGTACTAGATCTACACAAATCTTCATGGGATCTCTTCCTTCTCGACTCCCTCCTCTAGTGAATATCTTGGAGTGACTCCACATGACACACAAGTAGATATTCATGGTGGGTGACTTGCTTCTTTTCTCATTCAATGACTCCTTTCTTCAATGATATCTGGCACCTAGGTCCTTTAGTGAGGGAGTCAGGCCCACACCCGCTCTGATACCAATATGAAATATTGAAAAACTACAATAATATATTGACTCATATATGCACATGCAGTATCATAGAGCATTGGAGCTAATATCTTCATAAACTCTCTACTTACTCCATTGATACCGAAAACAGGTACATATACAACAATGAAGGATATGGACTTCCATCGAGAATAGTATAGAGAACTCATTATGAAGGTTCTGGAGAAGATGTCTCTAGAACGAAGTCTAATTCATATATGTCAACAATCTTATTTCACTGACTTCATTTATTGTTGGGAGATATTTAGGGGTAATTATTACATTTCAACAAACCAAAGATAATTGTTGATTAACCTGACATTTATCTTCAACCTTATG
This sequence comes from Picea sitchensis, assembly GCA_010110895.2. Classification (NCBI taxonomy): domain Eukaryota; kingdom Viridiplantae; phylum Streptophyta; class Pinopsida; order Pinales; family Pinaceae; genus Picea; species Picea sitchensis. The sequence goes on along the minus strand of SNQJ01S0006160.1, from coordinate 84,326 downwards.
TTTGATTTAATAATGATATAATGGTGTGATATATTCTGACCTTTGTTGTAAAACTTTGGAATATAATATCATGTATTACTTCCGTCTACTTTTTCTTTCCTCCCATCGTCAATGGTTGTGCGAGAATTTGTGTTTGGACTTCTCCTTGTGTAAGATACCTCATACCTTAAGACAACTTTCTCATACCTCCTACTCTTATTTATACTAATTATAACTTCTAAAGAACATTCTAGAGGAAGATCCTTCTAGAGGCAGAAGCTTTTATTAGGTCTTCTTACATTGACTTGTTCACATTTATTTAATAGGCCTTATTAATTAATGTCGACATTTATTACATGGAAAATATATATCATGATAACTAATAACCAAGTAATATGGGTTAGGATTGAATCCTAACATTCCCTCCCCCTTCAAAAGCAACCTTGTCCTCAAGGCTGAAGATGTGGAAAGTGTTGCAGTATGGTTGTTGGATCCCAAGTTTCATCTTATGGAGATGTGTCATTCCACTTGATCAGTACTTCTTTGATAGTTCAACCACGCAAGTGATGCTTATGCACGTTGAGAACAAATTCTGGTTGCATTCAAATGGAGCCTTCTTCATCTAATTCAGGAAGGATGGTTTGAACCCTGCAATTCTGACCCACCACTTTATTCAAACAAGAAACATGGAACACCAGATGTATTTTGGAGGCAGCTGGAAGTGCCAGTTTGTAGGAAACTAGACCAATACATTTGATAATATAATAGGGGCCATGAAATTTAGGTGCCAACTTATGGTGTCCATGATCTTTGAGGGAGGTTTTCTTGTAAGGTTGGAGGTGGAGAAATACTTGATCACTTTCTTGTAAGACTCGTTCGGAACAATGTCGGTCAGCCTGTTGCTTCATATGGTTTTGGTCCATGTGGAGGTTATCCTTCAAAGATGCGAGGGTAGCTACTCTACCTTGCAATAACTTATCAACAGCCTGGACCTTTGATGTGCCTGGAAGATATCAAGTTACTATAGGTGGTTGTTGGCCATACACTATTTCATATGGTGTCATTTTGGTTGTTGTGAATATAGGAAGTGTTGTACCACCATTCTGCCAAGGGTAACCATTGCACCCACTCATGTAGTTTTTCTAAGAAAAAACAACGCAAGTAGGTTTCCAAACATTTATTAACAACTTATGTTTGTCCATTCGTCTAGGGGTGGTATGTTGTGCACATTTTCAATTGTGTGCCTTATAATTTAAATAATTCTTGTCGAAATGTGCTGGTGAAAGTTGGGTCATGATCGGACACAATGGATGTTGGCATGCCATGTAGTTTGAAATTTTAATCAATGAAAACTTGTGCTACTATAGTGGGTGTAAAAGGGTTTGGTAAGGCACAAAAATGTGCATACTTTGAGAGGTGATCGACCAAAACCATGATGATTGACTTGTTTCCCACTCTTGAAAGGCCTATTATAAAGTCCATGGAGATGTGAGTCCAAATAGAAGTTGGAATGGGTAATGGTTGGAGATCTTCTGGGGTCTTGACAGTTTCACCTTTGTTATGTTGGAAAATATCACATTCTGTGACAAAGGTAAGGATGTCCTTCTTCATGCCTTCCCATAAAAACGAACGACAAGCACGAGCATAGGTCTTTTGGAATCCTGAGTGACCACTGATGACAGATGAATGCAACTCATTTAAGATCTTGGGATTGAGTGTTGAAGTCAAAGACAGAACCAAGTGCTCATTATATTGGAGGATATTTCCATGCCAGGTGTAGCCGCTGGGTAGGTTAGGGTCCTCCTGAAGGCGTTGAATTACTTGGGATATAGTTGGGTGGGTGAGCCACTCTTGTCAAAATACCTTAATCCAATTAGGAACTGTTAATGATAAGGAAAAAATGGAACTGTCATCCTCATATTGTCTTAACAACACATCTGCCACTACATTTTCTTTTCCTTTTTTATATATGTTCTCATAATCATAGCTCGACATTTTGGTCAGCCACTTGTTTTGTTCTGGGGACGATAATCTTTGTTCTGGGAAATACTTCAAACTATGGTGATCTGTTTTGATCTAAAAATGGTGGCCCAATAAATATGGTCGCCAAGTGTGCACTGCATGGAGAATGACCGTCATTTTCTTTTCATATGTATATTTTCCCAAATTGCGGCCACTCAAAGCCTAACTAATGAAAGAAAGAGGTCCACCTTCTTGTGTTAAAACTGCACCAATACTTGTACCTGAAGCATCATATTCTACAACAACCTTTTGGTGAAATCAGGGGCTGCTAGGACGGGGGTAGTGCACATGGTCTGCTTTAAAGTCCTGAAATATTGCTCTATTGTTGGTGCCCAATGAAGTGCATTCCTCTTAAGAAGGTTTGTAGTATCCCGTGAGGCCCAGGAAACCCTGAAGGTGTTTCAAGGTTGTCTTTCTCGGCCAATCCTACATAGATTGAATCTTTTTGGGGTCCAATTTTACCCCCTCATGGCCCATAGTGTGTCCCAAGTATTCGACCTTGCTTGTCTCGAAAAAACACTTAGCCTTTTTGACAAACAATTGATGGTCCTATAATAATTGGAGTACTTTGTTCACATGGTGTAGATGGGCATCCCAAGTGTGACTGTAAATGAGCATGTCGTCGAAGAAGACTAGAACAAACTTCCTAAGGTAGGGATTCAATAGTTTATTCATGAGACTCTAGAAGGTAGATGGGGCATTGCAAAGTCCAAAAGGAATTAACAAGAATTCATAATGGCCTTCATGAGTTCGGAAAACAATCTTTGGAATATATGCTTTATTCATACTAATCTGGTGATAGCCTGAGTGAAGATCTAATTTTGTGAAAGCGCGGGCACACTGGAGTTCATCCAAAAGATCATCAATGACAGGAATGGGAAACTTATCCTTAATGATCAATTTATTAAGGGTGCAAAAAATTGGACACATGCGCCAAGAACCTTATTTTTTTAATACCATCACAATAGGGGATGAATATGGGCCAGTACTTGGGCAAATGACACCGGACTCTAGTGATTCCTACAATATTTTTTCTATTTCATTTTTTTTCGCAAATGGGTATTGGTAGGGGCATACATTAGGAAGATAACTTCTTGGAAGGAGAGGGATGTTATGATCATGCTCACCCCTGAAGGGAAGTAAGTCTGTGGGTGTCTCAAAAGCCATGTGGTTCTTGTCCAAAACCAATTACAAATCAGGATGGACTACTGGAGATGATTGATCACTTACCTAGATAGCATTAAGTTGAGCAATCACACCATGGTGGCCTTGCTTCAGGAGTTTCTCCATCCGGTGAGAACTAATATTTTTTGGGGAGCCAAATTGTAGCCCGTAGAGGGTATAGGTGTGAGCATCTTGAGTAAAGATCATATATAACTCTTGATAATCCATGGTAATCGGTTCCAAAGTGTGAATCCATTCAACACCCAAGAAATTATCACAACCTCACATGGCAATAGAAAAAATGTGAGTTTCCAATTTATACTCATCCATTTGGAGTTTGGCATTCTCACAGCAGCCCCCACATTTCATTGTATCACCATTAGCTATGAGAATTTGAAAATTAGAAACGGGTCTAACAAAGCAATTGAAATCCTGATCGACCCTGTGATGAAAAAAATTATGAGTGCTACCATTGTCAATCAATACCATGAACGGACTATGTTTGATGTAGCCCTTTATTTTTAATGTCTATGAAGAAGAAATACCCGTGAGGGCATGGAGAGACATGACAAGTTCCATAGGAGATGTGACTGGATGAGGGATGAGAGAAGTGGGTTGTGTGTCCTTTGAATCTGTGGCCTCACTTGACAGGTTATCCTTGGTGGAGGTGGTCGTTGAACCATCAATTTGGAAGAAATTTTGTTCATGACATTTATTCTCTGGAAAATACTTTTCATCACTGTAATAGGAAATTCCTTGCTTCTGACGTTCATCCATTTCAGTTGGAGATACCTTTTGGACTTTCAAAGTTTGGTTCGGAGCAAGGGAATCCCCTAGATGAGGGTGGTTTGGAATTGAGGAACACAGGGGTTGGGCATGAAGAATGGTCTCAGCCTCCAATGCTAATTGGCATGCCTGCAACCAGGTAATAGGATGGTGCATGCAAACATGAGCCCTAATCACATCCTTTAAGCCACTAAGGAAGCATTCGAGATAGAATTCATCAGTTAATCCCCCAGTTCTGATATCCAATTGTTCAAATGCAATGATGAAGTATGCTATTGAACGTGTTTTTTTGATCTTGGTGAGTCATCCCAAAAAATGAGATTCCCTCAGGCACAGACAACTTTGGTGAACATGGTCCAATTTGGTTGTCTTGGATAGAATTTCTTATGCCATCACCACCATTTCCATCATTTTTTATCCAAGTATAGAACCTCCACATGGATTTTGGTCTCATCATCTCAAATATCACGGAGAGAGTAGTGTTCCATTTGGGGTAGCCACCCGACCGGGTCCGATCCATCAAATTTATGCATCTCAACTTTAGGCACTTTATTTTAGGAATTTGGAGAACCCCAAGGGGAGTGGGAATTATGACTATTATCACAATGGGAAGAGTGAGGATCCTCATAATGGTACTCTTTGTTCTTACCCTTAATGTGAGACACAAGTTCATGGACTTCATGGGTGAGTCCATTCAGGTTCTCGGTGAGGGTGTCCAAGTTCTGGTTGAGGGAGTTCATGCGTTGGTTCATGTTTCCATATAGGTGGGTTACCTTAGTGTTCAACTCTTCCAAGTTCTAAGAGTGGGTGGTAGGGGCCATTGGGGAAGCTGAGGTAGAATGATACCACAACGATCAACACAATATAAGGAGTCTGGTGGGATAGGTGGAAAATGAGGGTGTCAGGAAGGGGGGTCAGTTCCACAGAAAAAAATAGGCTAAAAAGTGATAGGTACCACGAAAATCAGGACAAAGAGAGGAATCCAATGGTAGAGGTCTCAAATAAGATGTTAGGAAACGGGTTCGGACCATAAAAAAAAAGGTGTAAAAAATGAGAGGCATCATTGCGATCAGGACGAAAAGAGGAATCCAATGGGATAGGTCTCAAATAAGGGTGTGGGTTTAGTCCTGCAAAGTTATACTCTGATCTGAATACTTTTCCAGCTTCAAAATGCCCAAATTCTTTATTGTAACAAATGTGTAGTCAATTTGCAACCAGAATGCGGGAGGAAATGTTGCATGACAATAAATATTTTTGATTCATTTTTTGTTATGTTCCCATCCCAAGGGTTAGGGCTTTAAGGGTTACTACATAAAAGGGTGTACCTTGTGTTATATCTCTCTGATATACGTGTGGGGTCGAACAATAGTACTCAACCCAATATCTCAAGGAACCAACTAAGGAGTCTCGACTATACCCTTAGCCATACTACTCGATTAGCCAGGTACTAGAGAGTGTCTTCCTGAGTGCTTCTCTCAGTGGCACTATAGAAGTCAAGCGACCGATCGGTGGATCTATGGAGGTTTTTAGGATATCTAATCTAGTCTGATGCGCTACCAGTCGAAGGGGTACCAACATGGGTTACAAGGGTGTCCAACAATGTGACCTTAAAAACCTCTTATATTCATTGCATGTGTTCTTCCCTGACTGCGGATTTATGCACTGAATGACAAATCATTATAGTTTAAAGACGTCGGAATATGTCTCTACCCTGAAAATTTTTAACCCACTATTCCTGTATAGGAAAGATCTTGGATACCACTTGTAAGGTACCAGATGTAATACATTATGAAGAAACTGGAATATTTAGCAATTATGAAGGGAACAACAAAATATTGAGAGAGCTCTGAGCAATACTAGAAACAATACCATAAATAATACCTTTATTCAAGAAATGAATGTTCACTTACATATTCGAGGGGGAAACCTCCAACAGAGCAAAGCTCTATTACAATAATTTCTCAAGGCAACTTTCTCATACCTCCTACTCTTATTTATACTAATTCTATATTCTAAAGAAGATTTTAGAGGAAGATCCTTCTAGAAGCATAATCTTCTACTAGGTCTTCTTACATTGACTTGTTCACATTTATTTAATAGGATGTATTAACTAATGTTAGCCTTTATTACATGGAAAATATATATCATGCTAACTAATAATCAACTAAGAAGGGTTAGGATCGGATCCTAACACCTGGGTTCTCTGAGTTTAAATTTAAAATCATTTTTACAATAACAAAAAAAACCATTTTTTCCTTTGTACAAGCCAATTAGGGTTTGGGGAAAATCAACTTGTCTTCCTCTTTGTACAATTGGCAATTCTATTAGGATTTGCAAGTGAGCATTTCTTTTCAATTAAGATTTGCAGGTGGGTGTTGCTTTTAGATACCAAAACTTTAATAAAATTAGTGTGAAATACATTAATATTATAAGGTTTATATAAAATATTATTATCATACTTTATGCAAATGCCAAGGAATAATAACATAAGAAGTAGCTACCATTTTCCATGCCCCTTTAGTAATGGTTACGATAAAACCATTTTTTTCTCTTTTTTTTCTTCATGTTTTAAAGAATTAAGAGTTAGTCAGAAATTCAATTAAAAAACAGATAGACAGCCCTAAATCGCATAACTTGTTGGGTGGGCCTCTAGTTTTTTGGAATAACAAAATTTAAAAAAAAAAAAAACATTGAAGCTTGCCTCGAAAGCTTTGTAAATGTGCAACAAACTTTGTCTCCCTTTCCAATGTTGCTTTCAGGTAATACATGTGGGGAGATATTCAGATTGTAAAGGTAAGGTTTCATAATACTTTCTTGGTTTGGGTAAAACATTGTAGTCGAGTATATAACGAGATTCCAATGGTGAAATATACTTTGTTGCTTATCACGTTATGAAATCTACCACGCGGATTTCATACAAAAATGTGGACCATACATATTACAAATTGCCACTTATTATTCCTTGATCTTATTTTCAATCAAGATATAATGTAAAAATATTCCTTCCAGATTGCCATCTCGAGATGGAAATGTCGTCATGTCCGCTCTCATTAACATAATTATATAATGTTAATTATATTATTTATAGAACTTGCAGAAGGGCCGAGAATTTCCAATTAGTTTGGTGTGCCCTTCCGATTCTGCGCTTGTTCAATTGGTCGAAAAGTATAGAGACTCTAAATGCAATTCAAAAATGTTTACTGGGCTCATTTTCGAAGTGCAACCAAGCTGCTGGGAGATTTCAAAGAGCTTTCCTAGTAACGTAGTAATTAATATTACATAACTAGTAAGCTTAGTAATTAATGTTATAGAAAGTTGAGAAACTTACTGTTTTGATAAAATAGAGCAACGTATCGTCCTTAATATTCATTGTCCCTACAACATGCAACGTGCCCATGATCTTTTATTCAAAGTTCAAACTAGACTTGGAGATATCATTGTTGTCATTGCATTAGCGCTTGACTTGGATCTCCATCCAGGTTTGGAACTGGCCCAATGTCATCTCGCACCTCTTGGCCCCTGCATCTTTCCTTTGTTTTTCTCTCACATGGTATCGAGTCCATCCATTGGTATATTTTCCATTGTGATGTCCGTCTCTGGTATCTTTCCCCTGTTATGCTCATCTATGTCTTTGATATGCCATAAGTGTTGATTTTTAATAGGCAAGGTTTAAGCATGAAGTTCATTCTATTTTAACATTTTACTTAAACCATAAGCAATTGTGTTGCAGCAACCAAGATCACAAGAAGAAACATCATGCACAAGTACACAAGAAGTATCCTGGGAAACCCTTCTCAACAAGGGAAGAAAACCCGACCAATCCTTTGCTATATT
>SNQJ01S0006160.1:53660-76531 GCA_010110895.2 Picea sitchensis | reverse complement strand
CCAAGAAGATGCACTTGCTGAAATTTCCAAACTCACACTTCAGATATGATTCCTCAATGGGGAATTTACCTTTACTTATATTAGACTGAACCTGTCAACATAAGTGTCTATTGTCACAACAGGGCCGACCTCACTAACTCACAATATAATTAATAATTACCAGATTAATTATCTTTTACATTAAGGTGGGGTTAACCTGTACCATTTACATTACAAATAGGGTTACATGTAAGTCTGACTCTTGAACAATATAGCAAGGGATCTCATACACCCACTAGTGCTCAGCCACTAGGGGCACATCCATAGGGATGTACATATCTCTATCTCACTGCATATCAGAGGAGAACCACACTCATTAGTGCTCAACCACTAGGATCACGTTCACCTGTGCTCATCCATAGGCACATCCAACTCAACAAATCTTCTTTTTCACTGCATTACACAGGAGAGTCATCTGGAGTTCATCATCTCAACTCTCTGCTCAGAGGAGGCTAATACATCGTTTTCATCTATGTCTCATAACAATGCACCCAACTCATGGGAATTTACACATTCACCTTGTGCTCAGCCACAGGTACGTCTAACTCAGCAGATTGTCTTTCTCACTGCGTTACACATGAGAATCATCTGGGGTTCTTCTCAACTCTCTGTAAGGAGGAGGCAATCACTACGTTCAAGTTATGTCTCATATAGGAACCACACACCCATCTCAGGGGTTCTCTCTCGGGTCTATGTCTTGGAGGATGTCTCACACAGATGTAATCATCAACACTCCCTCTCAGCTAGGGAGGCATTCTCCATCAGGTCAAGTCTCGCACGGAAGTACTTTAACTTTGTCTTGGTTGTAGTCATCAACACTCCCTCTCAAATGGAGAGGTATTCTTTACCAAGCCAGTTTGATGAAGATGTTTGTAATCTGCTCATGTGTATGAAGGTATTGGACGTGTACTGCTTTCCTCTGCATCATGTCTTTGAAAATGACATTTTATCTCAATGTGTTTTGATCTATCATGAAACATAGGGTTCTTAGAGAGCTTCACACAGATATGGTTATCACAAGTAATAATAGAATCCATCTCATGATCAAATAAATTTGACAGAAGCCACATTGCTTTGCAGACTTCCATACTCAATGCTATATACTCTATTTCTATGGTACTCAAGATCGAAGGGCTTTGTTTCTTGATACACCAGGAACCCATGGCCAACTCCAAGATAAAACAACAATCGGATGTGCTCTTCTGGTCCACTGTACTCTTTACTTAATTTGTATCGGCATATCCCTGCAAACTCAAGTTCACATTGGAGGCATATCTCAGGCCATATCTAATTGTGCCTTGTATATATCTCAATACATTCTTTACTATTATCCATTGAGTCTATCTTGGCTGACTCATGGATTGAGTAAGCACATTCGTTGCATAGCATATATTAGGTCTAGTGTTAACCAAATACATCAATGATCCAATCAGCTTTCGGTACACATGTGGATCAATCTTGTCTAAATCATCATCATTTATTCTTCGTCAAATCCATCACCATCGGTGTAGACATGGATTTGTATTATGTCATACTTAACTTCTTTAATATCCACTATATATTTTCCTTGACTCAGGAAAATCCCATCAATCCTTTTTCATGCTTCTTGTCCCAAGAAGTAGTGCATCATACCTAGATTCTTCATCTCAAAATTAGAAGTTGAGGCTTTCTTATATCCAGCACACGACTTCCTGAATAATTTATCAAAATCAGGCTCTCGCCATCAATGTAGTAATATAGGTTTGGATTAGCAACACTTTTGTTGAAACCAAAACTCATCAAGAATCCATCTATTTGATGTAGTTTCCAACTCATGAATGGTAGTATAGATGAAAGTGCATTGGTCTACCAGATCAATATGTCTCATCATAGTTCACTCCCTCTGCTTTTGAGAATCCTCTGGCCACAGATCTCGGTTTGTATTTCTTGACACTTCCATCAACGGCATGCTTGATTTTTATAGATCCATTTGGAAGTCACCATAGATTTCCCTTCTGGTCTTAGAACAATGTCTCATACATCATTATTTAAGATATTATGGTATTCTTCTACTATGGAATTTTTCCATACCTGTTCACCTATCGCTTCTCCATGACAAGGAGTTTTAGAATCAATGGAGTGTCTCATGTCTGAAAGGTAGCTTGAAAAAATATTTTTCTTTCTCAAGATGTCCCTTGAGGGACTTGTATGTTCCCCTTCCTTCTGCGGAGTTTTGTTGACCCTAGGAAGGTCTTTTAGGCCCTACTGCAATATCTCTAGTCATATCAACTGGAGCAGTTGAATCGGCTGGAATATTGTATGTCTCCCTCTGAACTGTTGAAGGGAAAGAAGGTATTCTCTCTTCCTTCTTTTCATTTTGTTTTGACTCCCTCTGAGTCAAGTAACTCTCTCTGAAGTCTGAGGGATGGAAGTCTTCTTTTATTTTCTTGCTAGATCTTTTATGTCTTCTTAACCAGCATAATAATCAATCAATAAGGTTTAGACTCTCATACCAGGGATAATGGTCCAAGTCATGAGGGCTCCCATACTGGAGATAATACCCTTCACTTATTAAGAAATGCAATAAACTATAAAATTGATGATCAAACAATTTACCTGGGTTTGTACTCGTGTTCAGTTCTGTGTTTGGTTTAGAGGAAGTACTTCTCCTCTCTCTTATATTCATTCGTTTGGGTTGGGTCTATATCAATGTCTGTGGTGGAAGCATATTGTCTTCCTTTCTTTCTAGTTGGACAATTTCTTGCATAGTGCCCATATTTGTTACATATGAAGCACTGCATCTCTGAAACATCTCTTCTCTGATTATGACCTGAGGTTGATGGAGACTTATCATCTCTGTATGTTTGTCTGAAGTTTATTTTGAATCTTCCTCCTTTCATTGTATGATGTGCAAGAGCATGATTTTCATCAAGGGAGTCTTCCACTCCTCTATTTCTATGTCTAAGTTCTTCTTGAGTACAGTCTATCCACACATGATCAAAGGTTGGTAAATTTTCTCTTCCACTGATTCTTTGCAGAAAAGGATCCCAATGTTTTGGAAGATTGTTGAGAGTAGATAAGACAAGTTCTCTATCAGACATGATTTCTCCAATGGCTCCTACATGTTCTTTGATATTTGATATATTCATAAAGAAGGTATCAATTGTATCACCTTTTGTCATCTTGGTATTTTGAAGTTGTCCCTTTAAGGTAAGATATATGAGGGTGTTGTCACTTTCAAACATATCTTTTATTGCTTCATACATTTCATAAGTTGTCTTCAGGTTGGAAATACGAGGTAGGAGATGATCTCTTACTGAGTAGATGATTATTTTTCTTGCCTTGACATCTTATTCCCTTCTTATTTCCTTCTCTTCATCGATACTTGTATCTGGTAAATTTTTTGTTACCACATTCAAAAGGTCATCTTATTCAAGGGTGACCTAAAGCCTTGACTTTCAAGAGCTGAATTTGCTTGTTCCATCAAGCCTATATTCAACTAAAGTTTTGTTCTTCATTTTTTCGGATTTCTTCACAAACTCTCGCCCACTGGACTTAGAATACCTAATGGTTAGGTTGGAATAGTAACCTTAGGTTTTTTTGGGCTTATGAATGCCAATAATAAAATTTGAGAGTGTCACAGGAATTCTTGTTGAGTTGAAATGTTTCTTCAAGAAGTTGCAGAAACCCTAAGATCAAGATTCTGCAGAAAATTTCGGAACCCTAGAAACCATAGGGCCAAAAACTCAAAATTCTTGGAAATTCACTTTGAATATATCTAGAGGTGTGTTGAGGAGGTTCGTACAACTTTATCCAAGTTTCAGCCCCAATTTCCACGTGTAAGGTGTTTAAAAGGCCAAACAAGTGAGGGTCGTACGGATTTCTGCAGAAACCCTAGAGGTTGAATGGAACTGCAAAAGGGGGATGGATTTAGATTTTAAGTGCTTGTGCAAGGGTTATTCAAGAACCAAGCTCTGATACCATGTCGATTTTTCAATAGGCAAGGTTTAAGAATGAATTTCATTCCACTTTATCATTTTACTTAAACCACAAACAATTTTGTTGCAGCAACCAAGATCACAAGAAGAAACATCATGCACAAGTACACAAGAAGTATACTGGGAAACCCTTCTCAACAAGGGAAGAAAACCCAACCAATCCTTTTCTATATTCTTCAAGAGAAATACCTCCACCACCAAGAAAACCTAACACACAAGAGGGTGCTCACAAACCCTAGAAAACTAGCGCCCAAGAGAGGTGCACACTTTTCCCAAGAAGATGTACTTGCTGAAATTTCCAAACTCACACTTCAGATATGATTCCTCAATGGGGAATTTACCTTTACTTATATAGACTAGAATTGTCAACATAAGTGTCTATTGGCATAATAGGTTCGACCTCACTAACTCACAATATAATTAATAATTACGAGATTAACTATATTTTACATTAATTATCTTTTACATTAAGGTTGGGTCGACCTGTACCCTTTAAATTATAATTACAGTTACAGGTAAGTCTGACTCTTGAACAATATAGCAAGGGATCTAATACACCCACTAGTGCTCAACCACTAGGGGAAAATCCATAGGGATGTACATATCTCTATCTCACTGCGTCTCAGAGGAGAACTACACTCATTAGTGCTCAACCACTAGGATCACGTTCACCTATGCTCATCCACGGGCATGTCCAACTCAACATATCTTATTTCCCACTGCATTACATAGGAGAGTCATCTGGAGTTCATCATCTCAACTCTCTGCTCAAAGGAGGCTAATACATCATTTTCATCTCTGTCTCATAACGATGCACCCAACTCATGAGAATTCACACGTTCACCTTGTGCTCAGCCACAGGTACGTCTAACTCAGTAGATCTTCTTTCTCATTGCCTTACATAGGAGAATCATCTGGATTTCTTCTCAACTCTTTGTAAGGAGGATGCAATCACTACGTTCCAGGTCTGTCTCAGATAAGAACCACACACCCATCGCAAGGGCTCTCTCTCAAGTCTGTGTCCTGGAGGATGTCTCACGTAGTTGTAATCATCAACAATAAGCTCTTCTCCATGAAGGGATGGGTGGGAATAATTAAATAGAACACAAACTAGACCAACATAATTTGTACATTGGCATGATTCATAAGGCGTTGGAAATGCTTTCACATGCAAGGATACGATCAGAGGTTAGCACAAAGATAAATCAATGTATTTTGGTTTATCTAAACCATCCTTTCTAGTGGTTTGAATCAAATTCATTCTCTTCAGTGAATAATTGTAGGGATAAATTCTTTTGAACCCATTGGAGAGTTGGTGTGGTGATGCTTAAGAATTGTAGTGGGTTAAAATTTGGGTTAACCCAAAATGGTTTTAACCCAGATACGCTCTTAGAATGGGTAGTGCCTCCCCAAATTTTCGTTCTACCACTCACCATCTCATCTGTCCAACTTATGAAAATTAAATTGGTGTTTCTCTACTCCTCTCCATGTGTTAATGTTGATTTGTTCAATGGTTTTGAAATGTTGAAATTTGTGCATTTTGTGTATGGATTTATGTATTTGTTTATGTACATCACATGCGTGTGGTCTTCTTGGTTCAACTCAAAAGAAAATAATGATGAATGGATTTAGATCATATTCTTTGTAAGGATTTGTTACATGCTTCTTTAGAGAAAATTTGTAGGCATCCCTGGGTTTTTGAGGCTTTTCAGATGGATTTATGGATCTTTGTATTTCATAGTTCTTGATTTTTCTGGGATTTTTTTATTGTTTTTTTATCTTGGGGTTTTGGGTATCTTCCATAGTAATTTTAAGAACTTTTTGTAGCTTTATCTAACATGAGTTCCTAGTTCATGTTTTTGTTAACTTGGATTGATTTATATTGTTTATGACTAGATTATGTAAAGTCCCTATTAAGGGTTTCGTTTAATCTATGATTAAGGGTTAACTTTTCCAATTTACTGTGTCATTTATCACCAGGAAAATCCTTATTTTTATGGGAGAGTTAAATTTTGTTTGCAAGATGACTCTAGCAGTATTGAAAGTTATGCACAGTTTTGGTATGGTGTCACTTTGCATGCCTTTTGAAATGATCAAGTTTCACAAAGTGTTGACCCATTTGTCTATATATTTGGTTCGACCATCTTTGATTAATACTGCAATTTCTGAAGATTTTTTGAAGTAGGGTATAAATTTGACAAAGGTAGTCTTTCCCATCAAGTAATTTTTTTATGACAAGCTTATTTTTGAAACTACCCTTCACATATGTGTTATATTTAATTTTTCCAATCATTTAAATATTGTGTATTATATATTTAAATATTTTGTATATGTGTTTTTGTTGCTTCTATTATGTATATGTCGCTTTGACAATTCTCTAATACCTTTGTACAAGGACATGCTCATTGGTACAAAGGTATCCTAGCCAATGGTCACAATAATCAAGAATGGGATAGGGTAGTTATATTTTAAATGAACAGATAATAGCATAGGTGGTCTTTGTGTGTCAAATCTCCCAGAGTAGGCCATATACTTCCACTCAAGTTTTGATTTAAAGCCTTAAATATCCTCCTAATTGCTTCTACTAAGACAATCACTATTGTATTACTCTTTAATGATGGCTTTTTTTACCTCAAGATTTCAATATCCTCTACTACCAACACTAAAGAAACTACATAAAAACTCTCAAAATAAAATAGAAAATTTATGTTTCCCCCAAATAAACAAGAAACACTATTTCTATTATTTCTATTGGACAACAAAAAGATCCTCCAATTTGAGTACTCTTTCCCCATAGGTTGGTATTTTATATAGCATATCGATGGCCCATGTGTTGGGTTGTGACAACACATATCCTTTCCGTTACATTCGCTTGGAGGTTTCTCAAGCGTTTGGATTTTTGGATGCCTGGAAACGCTTGAGATCTCTCTTGGTTAAATGTAGAAGCTTGTGAGGAGCTTCTTGAGAATTGTAATACATTTTATCCATTACTTGGTTGAGCAATAAAGATATAATTTCCCCCATTTCATTCTTGGTGGCATTTGGATGTGTTTATGTTATTCTCTACTGTGTGATTGTTTATCTTCATTTTTGTCTTTGTTCATGAATTTTGTTTGTAGGCATGAATTCTAACAAGTGGTATCAAAGCTGAGGTTGAGTGAAGGTCTATGAGAGTTGAGGGAAGATTTTCATTCACATGTAGATAAGGATATTTTTTTGCAAGGGAACCAATCATTTGGCACTCTACCCGTGAGGAGGAAAAACCCTATGAGTTTGAAATTTTGTTGGACGCTAAGGAGAAAGATCGGTGGGGCAGTGGAGTTGGAAGCCATGGAAACAGTTAGAGCAAGGTAATTTCTATGATATATTGCTTATGTATGCCAAGTTATACAGTTTGGAGGATGCACATGAAGTGTTTTACTGAATGCCTCAATGAGATTGGTCATGTACCGTTATTATTAGTTTCCAAAGGAGGCAAAGTTAGATCCAGTGGTGATAGTGGCAAGTCAAGAACAAAATTGAAGTGCTTAGATTAGAATCAATGATGGCTAGCGACAGGTCCACAAAAAGGTGGGAGGTTTTGAATGCAAGGTTCGAGGTGGATTTGGCACCTTATTATATGTAAATGGGCTTACGACCATAATACCTGGTTAGGCATGCATACCCTAGGTTTCAAATGTCATCAATAAAGTCTAGATGACCTAGGTGATAGGGAGAGCATGTGGCATTCTCGGATAATCTAACTTTGAGGGAGGTTTGACTGGATTTGGTCATGGGAAAACTCAAAGAGGGGGGGAATTTTAGGTCAAGAGTCTTGGTTTTTTTGGGCACCTTTTTTTTTATAGCTCGTGTTTTCTAAAGCCCATGTGATCCGGATTATTTTCGGCACGAAATGAGAGTGGAGATATAATAAAGCAATGTACATAGTTATATCATATATCCAATAGTAAACAGAAATGTATCAGAGATGCAACCATAAAAACAGTGATACATTAATACAAAATTTTCTAATAATGAGCGAAAATGTACAAAGACTGTAAAAATACAGAGTGAAAGACTCACTAGAATGGTGGAAGCTTATCTCTAAGAAGAGATGTGTCTTCTACTCGCATTCACAAGAAGATGATTTTACAATGAGGCTCCAAAGGCCTTTTTATCATAAAGGAAATCCAAAACCCTAACCCCGGAATATGAAAAACCAACAATTTTGTGGACCCCGTTTTGGGTAGTTTGGTGTATCAACTTCTCAGAGGCGTAACTTTGGCATGCGATCTTCGTTTTGGGGCGCAGGATGGCTCGTTGAAAAGGTATCGTCGAGGAGATTCATTTTGGGGGATCAATTAGAGCCTTCAGCTATAATTGAGAAGGTATATCCCGAAAAACCTTCATTTAGGCCCTCAAAATGGTCGTGAAAGTTAAAAACTGCGAAAAATAGTAAATTACCAAAATTGCCAGAAAACTATTTTGAGCCAGTTAAAAAAGGTGGGTGGCCACCGACATCCTCCTAGATCAATCCTCCCTCCTTAGGAAGCAATGTTATCCATTGCGTTGAGTGCCCGGGGGATAAGGAAAAGCGTTTGTTGAATCTGCATCTTGATGAGATGCTTGCCTTGTTGGAGAAGTTGTGTTGCTTAGCTTATTGAAGGTTGTCACGAACCTGTGGCTGGAAGGGTTGGACATTTTTAAAAAGTTTGGATACATGAGATGTATGTGTGTAGAAGGAATCTTTACACTTTGTTGCAATCTTGTCGACCTGCTTCTGTTGGATAGAAGGTTGGGCCGAGACTGTAGTGGTTGCAGTATCATTATGTTCACCTTTTGAACAGATTGTGAAGAAGCTAAATTTTGTAGTATGAGATACTCCATTGCGGAATTTTTTTATGTGGGACAGTAGTTGGAACTATCTCTGGTATCCTATAGAGATGACCCCCTAAAGTAACAAAGACACTATGGGGTCGAGACTCATAGATAACATGGTGCTTCCACATATATGGTTGTCCCAAGAGAACATCACAGGCATATAGCGGGGAAACATCACATAATACCTCATCCTTGAAGGGCTAGATGTCGTATGGAAATCGACATTGTTGGCTGACACGAAGATCGCGTCCCTGGAAAAGACACCCAATGTTGTATGGTTGCGGGTGTGGTGTTGTCGACAATCCATGTTTGATGACCTCTGTTGAGATGAGGTTCTTCTGGCTTCCACTATCAACAATAAAATCCATCGAGGTCCCCTTCACCCACATATGTGAATGAAAAAGGCACTCCCACTCTTCAGGATATGTGGGTTCTTCTGGTTAAATTGTTGCGGTCGCGACAATAGCAGTGGGGTATGCGTCGATGATTTGTCTTCTATCAATATTTTCTGAATCAGATTCTAAATCACAGTTCGAATCCTTATCTTTGATCTCGACCACCAATGACTATTTTGAGCGACATTCATCGTTGTTGTGTCAGGGGCTTTCATGGAAATCACACCATTTTCCAGTGTCCTTGTTTGTCTTTCCATGATCCTACTTTTTCTGTGGCTTGGACTGGTTTTCGGGAGACTATTTGTTAGGGTTGTCTTTATCATACTTTTTTTGTTGCGGATTCGCAGACCCGAACTCCCATTTTTTATGGTTCTTAAATTTCTGCTCAATTTTAACAACATATCGATAAGCAGCACCGAGTGATGAGATGTCCAGAAAATCCATTTTAGTTTGGATGTATCTGTGTAGAGCCCCAAGGTATTTCAGAACTAAATGTCATTCAAAGTCTTTGATACCCATCTTGGTGCGCAAGGTATGGAAGGTATTTGTGAAATCTAGAACTGTTTGGCCCCTCTCTTGTCGCAGTGTGGTCCATCTCATGTACTGGTCCTCATAGTTGCCAACAGGATAATATTGTTCCTTACCACATCCACACAAAAATCCCAAGTGGGCTCAGCACCATATATTCCAGACTCCTCCGTGGAAATTTTCTCCCAGTAAGTTTCCCACCAATTTTTGACATGGGGGAGAGCCTTAAGGAGTGTGAAGGTGATCTTTTCCCTGTCGGAGAAATTATGAACAGAGAAATAACCTTCTAGCACATTTAACCATTTTTCTAAGGAATCTACATCTATCTGTCCTTCAAATATGGGAATATCAAAATTAACTTGTACCTTGAAAGGTGAGGTACTTCCAAAGTGGTTGCTTGATGAAGAAATGCCTATTTTTATCGGCAGACATTAAAGGATGTGGGAAAATTTCTCCATCATTTCGTCCCTCTGTCATGTGAGAGCTTACTCAATTAACAGATTAATATAATCATCTGCTCTGTCATTTTTCTTTTCTTATGCCATGGAGGGTTTCTTGGACGTGTGAAAGCGATTTTCTTCAAAAGAGACAAGCTTGAGACCCAACTTGCTATAATCGGACCTCGTCAAGGACATGCACTGGAAAATGATCAAGAGCAACCTCCTCTGATACCACTGATCTAGATTATTTTCGGCACGAAATGAGAGCGGAGATATAATAAATAAATGTACAAAGATATATCAGATATCCAATGTTATAACATAAATGTATCAGAGATGCAACCATAAACATAGAGATACATTAATACACCATTTTCTATTAATGAGCAAAAATGTACAAACACTGTAAAAATACAGAGTGAAAGACTTACTAGAATGGTGGCAGCTTATCTTTGAGAAGATATGTGTATGCTACTCACATTCACAAGAAGATGATTTTACAATGAGGCTCCAATGGCCTTTTTATCATAAACAAAATCCAAAACCCTAACCCCGGAAGATGAAAATCCAACAATTTTTTGGACCTCGTTTTGGGTAGTTTGGTGTATCAACCTCCTGGGGGCGTAACTTTGGCATACGATCTTCGTTTGGGGCACACGATAGCTTGTTGGAAATGTATCATTGAGGAGATTCATTTTGGGTCTCAATTATATCCCTTGGCTATAATTAAGAATATTGATCCCAAAAAACCTTCATTTAGGCCCTCAAAATGGCCACGAAAGTTAAAAACTGCAAGAAATAGTAAATTACCAAAATTGCCAAAAAAATGTTTTGAGCCAGTTGGAAAAGGTGGGTGGCCACCGATATCCTCCTTGATAAATCCTCCCTACTTAGGAAGCAATGGTATCCATTGTGTTGAGTGCCCGGGGGGAGAGGGAAAAGCGCTTGATGAATCTCCATCTTAATGAGTTGCTTGCCTTGTTGGAGAAGTTGTGTTGCTTAGCTTGTTGGAGGTTGTCACAAACCTGTGGCTGGAAGGATTGGACCTTTTTAATGAGTCTGTCTACATGATATGTCTTTGTGCAGAAGGAATATTTACACTTTGCTGCAATCTTGTCAACCTACTTCTTTTGGATATAAGGTGCTTGGGCCGAGGCTGTAGTGGTTGTAGTATCCTTTTGTTCACCTTTTGAACAGATTGTGAAGAAGTTGAATTTTGTAATATGAGATACTACCTTGTGGAATTGTTTAGGTGGCCTCTGGTATCCTGTAAAGATGACCCCCCAAAGTAAAAAAGACACTACGGGGTCGAGACTCATAGATAGCATGGTGCTTCCAGATATATGGGTGACCCAAGAGAACATTAAAGACATCCAACGGGGCAACATCACATAATACCTCATCATTGAAGGGTTGGATGCCATATGAAAATCAACACTACTACCTGACACAAAGATCTTGTCCCTGTTGAAGCCACCCAATGTTGTATGGTTGCAGGTGTGGTGTTGTCGACAATCCCAATTGTTTGATGACCTCTGTTGATATGAGGTTCTTCTAACTTCCGCTATCAACAATAAAATGTAGTGGGGTCCCCTTCACCCACATCTGTGAATGAAAAAGGAGCTCCCCCTCTTCAGTATCTGTGGGTTCTTCTGGTTGAATTGTTGCAGTCGTGACAATAGCAATGGGGTCTGCATCGATAATATGTCTTCTATCAATATTTTCTGAATCAAATTTTGAATCACAGTTTGAATCCTTGTCTTTGATCTCAGCCACCAATGACTATTTTGAGGGACATTCATCAGTGTTGTGCCAGGGGATTTTGTGGAAATCACACCATTTTTCGATGTCCTTCGTCTTTTCATGACCCTTCTTTTTCATGTGGCTTGGACTGGTTTTTGGGAGACTGTTTGTTAGGGTCGTCTTTATCATACTTTTGTAGTTGCAGATTTGTAGACCTGAACTCACATTTGTTCTAGTGCTTAAATTTTTTCTTGATTTTAACAACATATCGATAAGCAACATCGAGTGATGAGATGTCCAGAAAATACATTTTAGTTTGGATGTATCTATGTAGAGCCCCACAGTATTTCAGAACCAAATGTCATTTGAATTCCTTGATACCCAGCTTGGTGCACAAGGTATGGAAGGTATTGGTGAAATCCATAAATTCTTGGCCCCTCTCTTGCCATAGTGTGGTCCATCTCATGTACTGGTCCTCATAGTTTCCAACAGGGTAATATTGTTCATTTACCACATCCACAAAAAAATACCAAGTGGGATCGACCCCATATATTCCAGACTCCTCTATGGAAATTTTCTCCCAGTAAGTTTCCCACCATTGTTTGACATGGGGGAGAGACTTAAGGAGTGTGAAGGTGATCGTTTCCCTGTCGGAGAAATTATGAACAGAGAAATTACCTTCTAGCAGATTTAACCATTTTTCTAAGGCATCCACATCTATCTGTCCTTAAAATATGGGAATATCAAAATTAACTCGTACCTTGAAAGGAAAGGTACTTCCAAAGTTTCCACTTCATGAAGACACGCATGTTTTTATTGGAAGGCGTTGAAGGATGTGGAAACATTCTCGATCATTTCGTCCCTATGTCCCGTGAGAGCTTGCTCAAGAAATAAATTAATAGAATCATATGCTCTGTTGTTTTTCTTTTCTTCTACCATGGAGGGTTTCTTGGACGTGCGAAATAAATTTTATTCAATAGAGACAAGCTCGATACCCAAATTTCTATACTCGGACCTCGTCGGGGACATGCACTAAAAAATTATCAAGAGCAACCTACTCTGATACCACTGATCGAGATTATTTTCGGCACTAAATGAGAGAAGAGATATAATAAATAAATGTACAGAGATATATTGGATACACGATAATATAATAAAAATGTATCATATATTCAACCATAAACATAGAGATACATTAATACACAATTTTCTATTAATGAGCGAAAATGTACAAAGACTGTAAAAATACAGAGTGAAAGACTTGTTAGAATGGTGGAAGCTTATCTCTGATAAGAGATGTGTTTGATACTTGCATTCGGAAGAAGATGATTTTACAGTGAGGCTCCAAAGGCATTTTTATCATAAATAAAATCCAAAACCCTAACCCCAGAAGATGAAAAGCCAACAATTTTGTGTACCCCGTTTTGGGCAGTTTGGTGTATCAACTTCCCAAGGGCATAACTTTGGCATGCAATCTCTGTTAGGGGCGCATGATAGCTTGTTGGAAAGGTATAGTAGAGGAGATTAATTTTGGGGGCTCAATTATATCCTTCATCCATAATTGGGAATCTATATCCAGAGAAACCTTCATTTAGGCCCTCAAAATGGTCGCAAAAGTTAAAAATTGCTAAAAATAGTAAATCACCAAAATTGGCAGAAAACTATTTTGAGCCAGTTGGAAAAGGTGGGTGGCCACTGATATCCTACTAGATCAATCCTCACTCCTTAGGAAGCAATGGTATCCATTGCGTTGAATGCTCGGGGGAGAGGGAAAATCGTTTGATGAATTTGCATCTTGATGAGTTGTTTGCCTTGTTGGAGAAGTTGTGTTTCTTAGCTTGTTGAAGGTTGTCACGAACCTGTGGTTGGAAGGGTTTTACCTTTTGAACCAGTATGTCTACATGAGATGTCTATGTGTATAAGGAAACTTTACACTTTTCTACAATCTTTTCGGCCTGCTTCTATTGGATAGAAAGTGCTTCGACCGAGGCTCTAGTGGTTGCAGTATCCTTCTTTTCACCTTTTGAACAAATTGTGAAGAAATGAATTTTGTAGTATGAGATACTACCTTGAAGAATTTTTTAGGTGGGACAATAGTTAGAACTACCTATGGTATCCTATAGAGATGACCCCCCAGAGTAACAAATACACTACGAGGTCGAGACTCATAGATAGCATGGAGCTTCCACATATATGGTTGGCCCAAGAGAACATCATAGACATCCAGCGAGGCAACATCACATAATACCTCATCCTTGAAGGGCTGGATATCGTATGAAAATCAACACTGTTGGCTAACACGAAGATCTCATCCCTGGCAAAGCCACCCAATGTTGTATAGTTGCAGGTGTGGTGTTGTTGACAATCCCAACTGTTTGATGACCTCTGTTGAGATGAGATTCTTCTAGCTTCTGCTATCAAAAATAAAATGCAATGGGGTCCCCTTCACCCACATGTGTGAATGAAAAAGGCGCTCCCCCTCTTCAAGATCTGTGGGTTCTTCTGGTTGAATTGTTGCAGTCGCGACAATAGCAATGGGGTCTACATCGATGATCTATCTTCTATCAATATTTTCTTAATCAGATTCTGAATCATGGTTTGGCTCCTTGTCTTTGATCTCGGCCACCAATGACTTTTTTTAGCGACATTCATCAGTGTTGTGCCAGGGGATTTTCTAGAAATCGCACCATTTTCCGGTTTCCTTCTTCGTCTTTCTGTGACCCTTCTTTTCCTGTGGCTTGGACTGGTTTTCGGGAGACTCTTTGTTAGGGTCGTCTTTATCATACTTTTTTTGTTGTAGATTTGCAGACCCAAACTCACATTTGTTCTAGTGCTTAACTTTCTACTCGATTTTAACAACATATCGATAAGCAACACTAAGTGATGAGATGTCCAAAAAATCCATTTCAGTTTGGATGTATCAGTGTAGATCCCCATGGTATTTCAGAACCAAATGTCGTTCAGAGTCTTTGATACCTAGCTTGGTGCACAAGTTATGGAAGGTATTGGTGAACTCCAGAACTGCTTGGCCCCTCTCTTGCCGCAGTGTAATA
Source organism: Picea sitchensis (assembly GCA_010110895.2). Taxonomy (NCBI): domain Eukaryota; kingdom Viridiplantae; phylum Streptophyta; class Pinopsida; order Pinales; family Pinaceae; genus Picea; species Picea sitchensis. The sequence goes on along the minus strand of SNQJ01S0006160.1, from coordinate 61,496 downwards.
TTGTTCCTTTACCACATACACAAAAAAAACTCAAGTGGGATCGACCCCATATATTCCAGACTCCTCTGTGGAACTTTTCTCCAAGTAAGTTTCCCACCAAATTTTGATATGGGGGAGAGCCTTAAGGAGTGTGAAGGTGATCTTTTCCCTGTCAGAGAAATTATGAACAAAGAAATAACCTTCTAGCATATTTAACCATTTTTCTAAGGCATCTGCATCTATCTGTCCTTCAAATATGGGAATATCAAAATTAACTTGTACCTTGAAAGGCAAGGTACTTCCAAAGTGGTCGTTTGATGAATACGTGCCTGTTGTTATCAGCAAGCGTTGACGGATGTGGGAAGAATTCTCAAGCATTTCATCCCTCTGTGGCGTGAGAGCTTTCTCAAGCAATTGATTAATAGAATCGTCTGCTCTGTCATTTTTATTTTCTTCGACCATGGAGGGTTTCTTGGACGTGCTAAATTGATTGTCTTCAAGAGAGACAAGCTCGATACCCAACTTTCTATACTCGGACCTTGTCGGGGACATGCACTGAAAAATGATCAAGAGCAATCTGCTCTGATACCACTGATTTAGATTATTTTCGGCACGAAATGAGAGCGGAGATATAATAAATAAATGTACATAGATATTTCAGATATCCAATAATATAACAGAAATGTAGTAGATATGAAACCATAAACACAAATATACAGTAATGCACAATTTTCTATTAATGAGCGAAAATGTACAAAGACTGTAAAAATACAAAGTGAAAGACTCGCTAGAATGGTGGCAGCTTATCTCTAAGAGGAGATGTGTATTTTACTCGCATTCACAAGAAGATGATTTTACAATGAGGCTCCAAAGGCCTTTTTATCATAAATAAAATCCAAAACCCTAACCCCAGAAGATGAAAATCCAACAGTTTTGTGGACCCTGTTTTGGATAATTTGGTGTATCAACTTCCCAGGGGCGTAACCTTGGCATACAATCTCTATTTGGGGCGCACAATAGCTCGTTGGAAATGTATCATCGAAGAGATTCATTTTGGGGGCTCAATCAAAGACTTTAGAAATCATTGAAAATCTCTATCCAAAAAAACCTTCATCTAGGCCCTCAAAATGGCCCCGGAAGTTAAACACTACTAAAAATAGTAAATTACCAAAATTGCTAGAAAATTGTTTTGAGCCAATAGGAAAAGGTGGGTGGCCACCAATATCCACCTGGATCACCGTGTATTGCATGCAGTGAAGCATTTACATTAGCCTGGAGGTGAGAGGTGAAGGCTCACTTAGCTGGCTTGGTTGGATTCGGTCAAGGAAGTGCATCTTTGTTGGTTATGGTGATGGAGTTAAGGGATGCATATTGTGGAATCCTACTACCCACAAATTATCATTAGAAGAGATCTGTACATAGAGCAATCATGAGTTGTTCAGGATCGCAAAGGGATATTTTTTTTCAAACTCGAGAAGTCATTGTATGGCATGAAGCTTGAGCAGGAAATGGTACAAGATGTTTGATTCCTTCATGGTGAGACAAAATTACAAGAAGTGAGTATAACCATTGTGTTTATGGTATATATGTTATGTTGGTGATATATTTTATGATTGTAGCAAGAAAAAACATGGTTGAAATCAACAGTTTGGCTCAGTTGGCGAGGATGTTTGATATGAAGGATCTAAGAGAAGCTAAAACAAATCTTCGACATGGAAATATATGGAGACAACAAAGATGGTAAGATTTGGTTACCACAACAAAAGTGTGTGGAGAAGATACCCAGGAAAGTCAGTATGAATAATGTGAAACTGGTAAACATCCCTTTGGCTTTCCATTGTAAGATTTCTTTATGTTTATGTCCTAAGTAATGAAGAAGAAAATGGTTATATGTCTCGAGTATTGCATAATAGTAGGAAGTTTTATATTTGCGATGGGAATGTTCAAATATTTCACATGTAATTGGTGTTTTCAGTGGACACATAGCAAAACTAGGTAAAGAGCATGGAAATGGGTGTTTCGATATCTAAGAAGCACGAGTATCGCCTACAGTGGTTGCAGTTATTTTTGTGGTTATGATGATTATGTGGAGGTGGAGTGATCCATACTGGAGAAAACTATGCAAACATGTTTATGCAACCATTGTTGTTAGAGAATATGTGGTGGTGTTTGGCTTCTCTTAGCTTGTAGTAAGGTGATTCTTGATTCGTTGGGAAAGGTATCGGGACAACACATACCCTTGTCGTTACATTCGCTTGGAGGTTTCTCAAGTGTTTGTATTTCTACATGCGTGGAAACGCTTGAGATCTCTCCTCGTTAAATGTAGAATCTCGTGAAGAGATTCTTGAGAATTGTAATCCATTTTCTCCATTACTTGTCTAAGCAATAAATATATCATTTCCCCCATTTCATTCTTCGATTCACTAGTATGTATTTATGTTCTTCTCTATCATGTGATTTTTTATCTTTATTTTTGTCTCTATTCATGATTTTTGTTTGCAAGCCTGAAGTCTCACACCATGGGTGTGGGCGTGCCACCTAAGTCTCAACCTTGAGTTTTCAGGATTTAGTGTGCACAGTGTCAGATTGAAATTTGCATGATGTAACTCTCAACCTTCAGGATTCAGTGTGCATGGTGCAGGATCACAATTTGCATGATGTGAGTTGCAACAAAGATAGGATTTTTCTAGCACATCCAAAGACCCACTATGGGCACAATCTGTGCGTATCTCGTAGTCTCAACAAGCGAGATTGTAGGCTTCTTTTATTTTCTACATTTCAATTTGCAAATGCTTATAGTTTCTAATCTGAAAACTTAGTTCTTATTGATTCAAATAATATAATAGCTCAAGAGAGCATAAGGAAAATTGAAATGATAAGATACCCACAAAATTTAGGTCAGGAGAATTCATTGCTTCAACCATTGAGTTGCCTCATATGTTTTCATGTAATGATCGACTATCCTTCATTTTCCATCCTTAGAAATAAGGAAGACGTGTAATCTTGTTAAAGCAAATTTCTCTTTGGCTATTCAGAAAAAAATGCATTCTCTCCCTAAATCCATTGGTGTACTTCATACGTTGTGTTGATTGATCATGTTTTTTTGGTTGCTATAGTTTACTAGTAGTAGGGTATCCTTCTTGGGTGGTTCATTAGGTATGTAAATGATCCATATGGATATTGGTGGCCACCCACCTATTCCAATTGGCTCCTCATGTCCGTTTTTTATCCAACACGTCTTTTTGTACTGCTTTATAATTGTGAGTTCTACACTTTTGGGGATATCTAAAGCCTAACACATTCTCCAAGTGGATACAAGTGGCTTCTCGCCTAATCCAACTGGATTATTTTGTATCTTTTCATGTCAGCACATATTGTTGTACTTCCAGGGTTGTTTTAGTTCCCTAAAGGTGGTTTTTTTAACTCACCATAGTCAGACTATAGACACAGTCAGATTCTTATGGTGGAATGTGTAGCTCTCTGAAAGACCTTTCCAATGGGCTATCACGCACCTAAAACAGAGGTCGTATGAAAAAGTTATGACCCTAGGAACTTGAGGTACCAAATTACACCAACTTACCCATAGGGCCCACATGAATTTTGGCATTTCACCTTCTAGGGTTAGGTTTTTGAATGCCTAGGGTTTTGGCATTCATGAGTAATATGAAAAGGGCCTTTGGAGCCTCATTGTAATCCATTCTACTCAGATGGATGCACATAGCAGCCACATCTCTTCTCAGAGATAGCTACCAACATTCGAGCAAGTTGTAGTTCTGCAGTTTTAGAGTTTCAGCCTATTTCATTATTTAATAGAAGATATTGTTCACTGAAAAATTGTGTTATTCTTCCTATCTTTGTTTTTATGATATTTAGTCTATTAATCAGTTCGTTTCGCTCCTAAATCCGGAACAATGGTATCAGAGTGGCATGCTCTTCATTTATTTTTCTTTGTGCATGTTCCCGACAAGGTCTGGGTACAAGAAGTTGGGACTCGAACCAATCGAGCCATTACCAGATCGGTCATGCCGAGTCCGACAACAACCCATCGGAGATGAAAAAAAATATGATGGAGTAGGAGATCCTATCAAAATGTTGCTCAAGGAAGCCATCACGTGACAAAGGAACGAAATGATGGACAACTTCACGCAGATCCTTCGATGGTTGCCCACAGGAGAAGCATATTCATCAAGCTGCCATGCAACCCCCTTCAAGGTACAAGTAAATTTTGATATTCCATTATTTGAAGGAATGATAGATGCGAATGTTGTAGATAAATGGTTGAATATTCTCGAAGGATATTTTTCAGTCCACAATTTTTCCGATAGGGAAAAGATCACTTTTTCACTCCTCAAGGTCATTCCCCATATTAAAGATTGGTGGGATACTTACTTTGAGAAAAGGGCCACGGAGGAATCTAAAATTTTTGTGGTGGCCCCTACATGGGATTCCTTCTAGGACGCCATTAAAGAACAGTACTACCCTGTTGGAAGCTACAAGGACTAGTACACCAGATGGACCACCCTACGTCAAGAAAGGGACCAGACAGTACTAGACTTCATCAATATTTTCCATACCCTACACACCAAATTGTGTATCGAATATTCTGAGCATCATCTAGTGCTCAAATACCGCGATTGTTTTCATAGATATATTCAAACAGAAATGGAGTTTCTGGACATCACCTCATTGGGCACGACTTATAGATACGCTGTCAAGATCGAGCAGAAACGACAAGAGTTTGGATATGAAAACTCCTCACAGCCAAAGAAGGGAAAAGGAAACCCCAACCCATACAACAAGGGGCCAAGTTGAGATGGCCACCCTCAGGAAAATCCATCCAAACCACAACACAAGAAGGGCAACGAGAAGACGAAGGACACGAGAAAATGGTGTGAGTACCATAAAATTCCTTGGCACAACACCAACGAATGTCGCTCCAAGAAGTCCCTCATGGTCGAGATGAAGGTTTCCGAGTCAGAGGCTGATTCTGATTCTGAGTAAAATCCTGAAGGAGGGAAGCATATTATCGATGATGAACCCAATGCCATGGTCGCTACCATGAAAGTTCGTCCAAGCGAACCAGAAGAACCAGAGGAAGGGGAACACCTATTTCACTCACAGATGTGGGTCAAGGAGGCTCTGATTCATTTTATTGTCGACAACGATAGTCAGAAGAACCTTGTTTAAGAAGAGTTCGTCAAGCGGCTAGACCTACCAACAACGCTACACCTGCAACCCTACACCATTGGCTGGATTTGTCAAGGAAGATATCTTCGTGTCAACCAACATTGTCGTCTTCCCTACTGCATCAAGCCTTTCAAATATGAGGTACTGTGTGATATTTATCCCCTTGAATTTTGTGATGTTCTTTTAGGACAACCATATTTGTGGAAGCGTCCTGTTGTGTATGAGTCTAGACCTCGTAGTTTTATTATTACTTTGGGTAGACAATTGTACAAGATCCCAAAGGTTGCACTACTTACTGTTATTTCTTTAATCTCTTCTAAGAAATGCGGTAAGGTCATTGCACAGAGTGAGAAGTTTGTCTTCTTTGTGATCTGTGCTCACAGTAAGCAGAAGTTTGCTGCCACATCCATGGCCTCTACACAACGCCTCTCTTTGCAGCAGAAGAAAGTAGACGGGATCATGGAAGAATATATATACATCTTCGAATCACCTATAGAGGTATCGACACATTGCCAAGTCAAGCATCCAATTGATCTGACCCCCAACACACTTCTACCTAATGGACCAGTCTATTAGCGCTCGTTGATGGAGAATAAAAAAATTAGGCATCATATCCAAGAGCTTCTGCAGAAGGTTCACATCAGACCCAACTCCTCCCCTTGTGGAAGCTCGATTGTACTGGTGCAGAAGAAGGACGAGACTTGGCGACTCTGCATTGATTACAAAGCCTTAAACAAAATCACAGTCAGGAACCGCTACCCCATCCCCAGGATTGATGACCTTCTTGACCAACTCAAGGGGGAAATGTTATTCAGCAAGATTGACCTGAAGTCTGGCTATCACCAGGTTCCCATCGAACCAATTGATGTCTAGAAGACAACCTTCAAGTCTAAAGAAGGTCTCTACGAATGGCTAGTCATGCCCTTTGGCTTAACAAATGCACCAGCCACTTTCATGAGGTTGATGGATGATGTATTGAGACCCTTCACCAACTCCTTTTTGGTAGTATATTTCGATTACATCCTCATCTTCAATAGAACATGGTAGGAGCACATGCATCATATTCAGTAGGTTTTGAGCACTCTACGACATCACAAGCTTTATGCCAACTTGGAAAAATGATCTTTCAGCATGAACATGGTCCAATACCTAGGCTGCATTGTTGATGAGCATGGGTTACATGTTGATCCAGCTAAGATCCAAGTCATCCATGACTGACCAACCCCGACCACACTGACCAAGCTTCAGAGCTTCTTGAGACTAGCCAATTTCTATCGACAGTTCGTGTTGGGATTCTCCCATATTTCCTAGGCCCTCAGCCAGGTGACCAAGGGTAGTTGTAGGGCCAAGTTCATGTGGGGGAAGGAGAAACAACAATAATTCAATGATCTGAAACATCGTGTGTGTTCAGATCCAATACTCTCCTTACCCGATATGCAATAGCCATTCGAGATTGAGACTGATGCATCTGACTATGTTGTGGGCATAGTTCTCACTCAACATGAGCATCCTGTGGAATACCATAGTGAGACACTCTCTAATACTATCCAGAAATACCCCACCTATGACAAGGAAATGTATTCCATTGTCCAAGCCTATCGTTAATGGAAACATTACATTATGGGGAAAGAGACGATCATACACATTGATCACAAGCCTCTACAGTTCATACAATCACAAGGGAAATTGTAGAACGACCTCCATCAGAAGTGGTCCACCTACCTACAACAGTTCCATCTCAACATCAAGTATAAGAAAGGTATCTCCAATCGTGTCGCTGAGTACCTCAGTCATCCTCCTATGGTTGCACTCACCATTGTGCTCCATTCTCGTGGACATGAAACATCGGAGTGGCCCCAACTTTACCAGCAAGATCCGGACTTCGCCACCACATATCAACTCTTGGGTACAGGAGCCACTATCACTAATTTTCAAATTCAAGATGAAATATTATGCCACCTGGGCCATCTCTGTGTTCCTACAAGCGAGCATGAAAAGATGATTTGGGAAGTCCACTACAGTTGGGGGGCAAGACATTTTGGCGTAGAGAAAACTGTGATCATTCTTCAAAAACATTTTTATTGGCCAAAACTTCGACGGGACGTCAGAAAGTATATCAAGTCCATCAAGAAGCAAGGCTTATACACCCCTCTTCCTATTCCCGAGAAGCCATGGGAATCCATCTCCATGGATTACATGTCTGGTTTGTCGTCCACCAAGCATGGAAATTACTGCGTGTTTGTGGTCATTGATCGATTTTCAAAGATGGCCATCCTCACAGTTTGTAAGAAGAATGTCACAGCGGAAGATACTGCCAAGCTCTTCTTCGAACACATTTGGGTCCACTTTGGGATACCACAGACCATCATCTCTGACAGAGACAACAGGATCCTCATCACCTTTTGGTCGAGTCTCTGGTCTCTATTGGACACCAAGCCCACAAAACCCACTGGTTTCCACCCCCAAACCGATGGCCAAATCAAGGTCGTCAATCAGATGATTGTGCACATCCTATGCATGTACAATTCTAAGCATCCATGAACATGGGACAAGAGTCTCCCATATGTCCAACACAGTTACAATAGAGCTCTCCATAGTTCCACCAGCCATATCCCATTTCAGGTGGGTCTGGGATTCCAACCCTTGGGACCCATTGATGTTGCACTTCCT
>SNQJ01S0006160.1:37032-53542 GCA_010110895.2 Picea sitchensis | reverse complement strand
AGAAGGAGCATCTCACTAGGCCCCATCGAAAGCTTCGCCCACTTCATTATGGGCCTTACACTATCACAAAGGATGTCGGTAGCAATGTTTTTGATCTCAACACTCCACCCTTCCTTGGTCTGCATCCATTATTCAATGTGGACCTCCTTCGGCCATATTTTCCACCATTATTGAACACCTCTGAGATCATCGAACAATTGACACCAATAGAGCTCAACCCTAACTACATGGAACAAGCATACACTAACCAGATAGTGGACACACAGGTCAAGGGCACTCGCCAACAACAGATCCAGCTTTATCGGGTTGTCAAGGAAAGGCAACTCCTACACCAAAGCAAGTGGCTCGCCTGAGGCCAAATCCAATAGAATTTAATTTTCCTCACCTGATGGGGGAACACAACGCATTGGAGACCATTGCTTCCTAAGGGGGGAGGATTGATCCATATGGATATTGGTGGCCACCCACTTATTCCAACTGGCTCCTCATGTCTATTTTTGATCCAACACGTCTTTCTGTACTACTTTATAATTGTGAGTTCTACACTTCTGGGGATGTTTAAAGCCTCAAACATTCTCCAGGTGGATATGGGTGGCCTCTCGCCTAATCCAACTGGATTATTTTGTATGTTTTCATTTCAACACATCTTGTTATACTTCTAGGGATGTTTTGGAGCCCTAAACGTTGTTTTTTTTAATCACCACAGTTAGACTGTAAACGAGGTCAGATTCTGACGACGAAATGTGTATTTATCTGAAAGACCTTTCCAATAGGCTATCACGTGCCTAAAACAGAGGTCGTATGCAAAATTTATGACCCTAGGAAGTTGAGGTACCAAATTACACCAACTTACCCATAGGGCCCACGTGAATTTTGGCATTTCACCATTTAGGGTTAGATTTTTGAATGTCTAGATTTATGGCATTCATGAGTAATATGAAAAGGGCCTCTGAAGCTTCATTGTAATCCATTCTACTCAGACGGATGCACGTAGCAGCCACATCTCTTCTCAGAGATAGCTACCACCATTCGAGCAAGTTTCAGTTCTGCAGTTTTACAGTTTCAGCCTATTTCATTATTTAATAGAAGATATTGTTCACTGGATATTTGTGTTATTCTTCCTATCTCTGTGTTTATGATATTCAGTCTGTTAATCAGTTCGTTCCGATCCTAAATTCGGATCAGTAAACTACCTAGGCTGGATGTTGACACTTATCGATTGTGTAAGTGTGGACCATTGTTTCTTGACTTCTACATTTCTTGTAAGTGTGGATTTTTGTGTGATGACTTCTCCGATGTATGATTGTTGGCCATTGAGGGTTGGTCATTACCTATAAAGATCTTACATCCTCCATGTCATTTAGTGTTTTGATGATGATATGTGCCTTGACTTTTGAAGTTTTGATTGTCATTGTTGATTTAGTCAACTTTTTGCAAGTGTTAATTTTTGTTCCATGACTTATTCACTCCAAGGTTGTTGGCCATTGTGCATTAATCGTTGCTAGGAAAATCTTACAAGATGCCTACCATTCGGTGCAATTCATCTTTCCAATGGATAAGGGAGCAATAATTTGGTCCTATGACTGAAAAACATTGATTCCAGTGTTGGGGACCCTTTCTACATTGTATGAACTTTTCCTTGCCGCCTCAATGGAAGGTGGATGCTTTGAGTGCAATTAGAATCCACTTGGTCATCAATTCCCTGTAACATTTTACCATGTCTAAGTATCGATTGGTTTGTGCTTTTACAAGTAGTGGGGCTTTAGTTGTCATCCTAGTTGTCATTGTTTTTTTTTTCCATATATTTATTGGAAACCAAAAATTTGGTGGTTTCTTTCCAATGGATCATTCTAGTTGGCATCGTTTCTACAACATGCACAATTGTGACACATGTGGGATGGCCAAATGTCCTCATTGTCCATGGAAATACCTTGTCATCATCCATTGGAAAATGTAATCTTAGGCGTGGGTCACCACTCATTGGTTCACTCTAAAAACTATTTTTGTTATGTTGTGAACTTGGTAATATTTCCTTTGGTTGTTGGCTCTAGGGACTGTAAACTTGGCCCTGTATGCATGTCTATCATGAGGGATATCTGTCAAGCGTTGGTCATTGGATGAACGAAAATATAGTTCAACCAATTGGGTTGGCCATGCCAGTCCTATTGATTTTTCCCTGCAACTCCCTTATGGAAGTTGGGTGTTTAGGTTTGGGAAACCCTCTCTTTGGTTTAGCTTCTTAGGTGTTGCATGTTGTTCATTGATTGGTAAGAGGTAATAGGCTTTATACAAGTCAATGTGATTTTGTAAACCTTCAAGAATTTCCCCTTTTCCTATTGCTCACTATTATTTTGTCATAACAAAGTAAAAAACCCCAACTTTGGTGATCTTTCCAACTGATTGTTCTCTACTTTGTTATATGTGCCTAGATTTTACAAGTGTAGAATGATGTTGCTTGGCTTCTATGTTTCTTGGAAGCATTGATTTTCATCACACGACTTGTACATTGCACGAGTGTGGGTGATGGAGCATTAGTCGTTTCTTGGAAAGAGCATGCACCCTCGATCCTTGTTAGTGATTCGATGCTATTGTGTCCCTTGGTTTATGGAGTGTTGATTATCATTGCTCAACTTCTTTGTTTTTTGTAAAGCATTTGTTTGTGATTGTGTGAATTCAATTCACTGCAAGAATGTGGGGCATTTCATGTTGGTCATTGATTAACAAGAGGTTCATGGTTCCCTTCAGTTGATGTTCTTTTCTAAACCTTTGGGCATTTTCTATTCTCTTATTGGTCACTATTGCCATGGAATTTTTTGTTCTCTTATTGGTCACTATTTCCATGGCATTGTTCAAAACCTCAAATTTGGTGGTTTCTCCACTTGATTGTTCTCTGCTTCATACCATGTGCCTTCATTTTGCAAATGTGAAATGTTGTTTCCATGGCTTACAAAAATCCATGTGAACGTTTCATAAACAAATGTTATATTTTATTAATAAAGTTTATACGTATTTTAACATCAACATTTCATAGCAATCTATCACATAAAATACACCTCATAGCCAAAAAAAATTTAAGGTAATTTAGTATATATGCGAAGGGTAACACCTATGCTTCAAAAGTCCGGATCAACGAAGTTGATAGCGAAAGGCCACTTCGTCAATGATCCAAGTGCCTTATACGCCAAAACACCCACCTCTACCGACAAAGTCCCATCAAGCATTACAATACAATACGCATTACCATTCTATTCTTGTTTGTGGAAATTTAAACATCATTCAATCGAGGATTCCTATTCTATTCTTGTTTGTGGAAATTTAAACTATTTCATTCTAACTATAAAAGATATATTTCAAGATTAAAAAACCAATACTCATAGTGTTTTGAAATTTATTCAGTGGTTGTTTGAAATTAAGAATGTCATTTTCTTGTATTGATCCTTACATCATAAAATAACTTGTCTTTGTTATGCATGCATTCAACTTTGTTTTATAATTATATTTCAAAATTAAGCAATATGCATATATTTTAATATATTATGTTTTAACTTTTAATGATTGCTTATATTATAGAGATTAAATTTGAAATCTTAAAAAAAAAAAAAAAAAAAAATCTCAATATAACGATAATAATGAATATTAAGACATGCATTAATTTTATTTTGGTGATATAAATGTTTTTCCTGTCCAAATTAAAAGTATTGTTTATTTTAATGTTTTTCCCATCCAAATTAAAAATTAAAAGCATTGTTTATTTTATTTTGTAATGATATAAGGATTAAACCAATAATAACCTTTCAAATTTGATCCCTATCCATAATTCAATCCCATTATGAACCACGTTGTTCATTGTTATTAGAAAGCTTCGATCATCGAGTAAAACAATGAGTGAACAGTTGATTCAAACAATGTGACTGCATGAGTGAGCATAAAGCAAATTGAAAGCATGAGGTACCCACAAATATAGATGATTTTAGGGCCTGAATTTAGCCAATGGGATAATTTTCCATGGGTTTTCCCAAAAAACGATTTGCCATTTTCCATTTTTTCTAAAAACGATTTGCCCAAATTCCATAAAATAACATAATTTACCTTAAACATCGCCAAAATTTTATAGGAACTATATAAATACATGCAATGTACATAGTAAGATATTGTGTAAAGAGTTGGGCAGCCCAACCAGCTTAACACCCAAAGTACAAGTTACAAGTTACAATACAAAAAGTGTGTCAAGCGTGTAGCTCATGCCACAAGCAAAGAAGTTTAAAAGGGAGTGTGCACTCCACAAATACATCGAACACCTGTGCAATACAACTTATGCCCACGCACTTCATCGCAAACTTCTGTCACACCCATGCATGCCCATCCCCAACTCGCCTCTTCGTGCACAAAACATAACACTTCAAGATTGTCTATGTGTGCATCGCAGATCGTGCCTCATTGCTCATCTCGTCCATGGACTGACCTTTTTGACTTGCTCACATTACTCATCCAACGTCACACCTCATATCCAAAACTCATGGCTCATCCACCGGTTAACTTGTCTCAAGATGACTCATCCCATCTTGTTGTCTCCATCACAGACTCCACAAGGTGGCACGAGTTGAAAGGTGTGACTCGACCCCTTGGGAGGAGCTCGCCCCCTCTACCACAAATCTTCCTAAGACACCCCAAGTATCTACGATGATTATTTGTGTCTATCGAATGGTTCTTGCCTCTAAGTGACTTACCTCCACGCCCTTATATATGTGTCAGCTCTCACCAAGTGAATTGTCACATCTATTAGTGCCTTGGCGAGCCAACGTGTTCATCTCATGTGATGCACCCCTTCACAAGGTTAGGTCGACCTCAAGTGTGGACATGCTCAGGAGGCTCACCTAGCCAACTTTTCGATCGCCCCACTCTACCATATGGTCGACCCTTACATCCACATCCATCTATCTAGCCGACTCCCCAAGCTTTTGTCTAGCTCCCACTACTCGTCCAACGAACCCATCTCTTAGGTGTGTGCATCCCTTAGGTGTGTCCACCTGACTCACCTAAATGTTCCCTCCCTTTCCTTAGCCGGCTTGTATTTGGTGATGCGCCTAAGTCTTTGTCCACGACTCTTAGCCAAATTGTATGAGTGGTTACCTTGCATTGCAAAGTGTCCACGCCACATAGATAACGTCTTCGTCACGTATTGGTTGTGTCTACCTTGGTGCATCTCATGCCCAAGGTGCCCCGACTCGCTCGATATATAAATACATCACATCTTTTGTGTGTGTCAAGCGTCCTTCCCACCCAGTCGATCTGTAGTGTGAAGGTGTGCATCCGAGCTAGGCGCTCGAGGCCTTACATCCTCTCCCACTCCAAGTTGTTTCCTCCATCAGAAAAATACAAAGAATTATGTTGTATCCAAGCCTCTGCCCGAACTTATGCCTCCATCACAACTGCTGCTAGAAACCCCAAGTTACGTGCCGACTGAAAACCCCAAATTCTGCCACAATGGAAACCTCAAATTTCCCTGCGAAGTGGAAACCCCAAATTTTCACAACACCTATGATCATCCACAACACTATGAAATCATCCACACTAGCATCCACCCAACTCTATCTGCAATGCCCAAGTTTCATCTATTGTTGTGACGATCACACTCTGCCCTACCATAGTCACAACCATTTTCGCAAACCCAATAAGAACATGAAAAATTTCTAAGTGTTGAACTATTGTGTTGAACTATTGCTCCCATACTTGAACTAAACTCTATCATGTCTACGCACGCAGTCGCACCCCCCACATTGTGAACAAGTTGGGTAGCTAATCTTACTTTGCATCCAATTCTTGAGCGTGCCATCACACAACTAAACATAGTCATTTATGCCCGTGTGTTCGCCACTCCATCCAACCCAAAAACACCAAGGCAATATCACATTTGCTTATTTGCTATTGTCATTGTTAAATTTTGCCAAGAAGTTCTTCCGCATCGTCCAAGTATTGCACAAATGAATCATTGTACATCTAGAGTCTGACCCCTTTTCCATGTCATTGCGCACTAACTCATCTCAGTGTTGAATTGGTTGGATGGTTTTTCCAACTACCTTATTCACCCATATGAAAGCACACCTCCATTTCGAAAACTGGTCTCCTTCATCCGCAACTCGCCTCATCCATACAATGTCTTGCCAAGGAAATGCTTTTTCCTCGTCGTGCTATGATGTCACTCCAAAATGAAGTCTTCCTCCAACTTCCTAAATTCATCAACAACTTTGTTGTGAAAGTTGTTGTCACTTTCTCCCATCGTCACACCCAGCTCATCCCACGTCCAAGGCATGTGAAAAGTCAAGGAAATAACCACATGTCTACCACCCATGCGACCAACAAAATCCTCCCTCAAACTCATCCAAAAAAATTTAGGATCTTTGGACCACCTCATCAATGTTACAACCATTCTCTCCATGGCACCATCGTTCGCTGACAAGTATACCCAAGTCAAGTGTGAGTCTATCTCCATCGATCAATCTCACATTATTGGAACAGGGGTAGACCCAGGGTTCAACACTACAACAACGCACCAACAAAACCCTAACTACTGGCCCTTTCGACAACACTTACGAAGGAGATGAAGTCTCACCCGAGGTAGAGGTAGGGGTGGTTGCAGGACTCCAGTGTTTGCAACCTTATCTGGGACACATATATGTGATTCTAATCACTTAATAGAGCACTCAACAGTTATATTTATCAATATTCAGTTCTTAGTTACATTGCAGTTAAAACCTATTCACAGTACAGCGCAGTGGTCAACCAGATCTGGCATCTAGCAGCACTTAGCATGAAAAATAGATCAGATATTAACAGATTCAACACTAAGCACATGTATATAATTTAGATCTAACATTCATCCATACTGTTAAGCACATAGCATTAACATATCTATCTATCAATCATCTATGTTAAAGCACTAAGAAATAAACACTTAAACGAATCAATACATCACACAAAGCAGAGAAACACAACATGTACATTGTTCACCCCCCACCCCAGGGCTACGTCCATCAAATCTTTGTCTTCTTTACTAGCTTCTTCAATCGGTTACATGCATAGAGCCTCAAAAACCCTACTCCACAGAGGATAGGATATCTACGCAACTCGCTAGATCCTCCTTCCCCGAGTAGATCTAAGATGCAACTGTCCACAGTCTCTTACAATGACTTGCACTTAGCTCTGCAAGTTTCACATAGTATGCACCAAAGCAGTTACAACTCTTGATCACACAGATCCAACTCTAGCACTTAACCAACTTGCAACTGCTACCTCTTACATTTCCTAGACATCTATTTATACTTTACAAAATAGGCCTAAACATGGGTAAACCCATGGGATGACATCCCCATACTCATTACATAATCCCAAAAAGGGCCCTAAAAGGGGCCAAGATCCCGCGATCTCTGCTTTGTCTTGCACTCTGCCTTCGACAACCTGTCGAAGTCCCAAAATTAGGTCAAACATGACCAAGAATCCTCAAAACTTGGTCAAGGGCCAACAGACCCCCAACACTCACATGTGACTCGTCTCAAGTCACTTTGATCTGACTAGTTCTTCTTCAAAAGCCTCGAGCTTGGCTCGAGCTGCTTCGACTTGTTGTTGTGCTATGACCTCCTGTTCAGTGAACTCTTCTATGACTACTTCGTTGACAGGTCCTTCGAGGCGTTGTTCAATTGTAGTGACAACTTGCTCCAGTTCCTCTCCTCGGCCTTCGATTTATATGAATAGTTGGTAAGCCTCATCCTGTACAGGTTGGAGCCTCTGAGTTACTTCCATAACTCTACTCTGAATAGTATGGACCTACTGTTGGGTAGTGCGTTGCTCTTGGGATCGCTTCATTCTTTCCACAGCTGACAGGGGCTTCAACTGCGCCTGTATTGTCTCTGCTTGATACTTCGCTTCCTGGAGCTGTGACTCCAGTGCCTTCAATTCTGGATCCTCAGTGAGTTGTTCATACATTTGGGCACTGTGATCACTCAATTGCTTGCATTCCAGGGCAAGGAATTTTATTCTTTCAACTGTGCTTCGAGTAGTTGCTTTTCTTTGGTCCCTTACATCCTATGGGGTTTCAGGTACAGTGCGGAGCTCTAAATTTGTTATTCATTGTGGTAGCTGCTAGATAGATTCTGCAAGATGCTCTACTTGATGCGTGAATCGGTCTTCAGCCTGTAGATATAAGCCTGTCACAGAGCAGAGGGCTTTGTTTACTGCTTCTTTTACTTCGAGTTTCTCTGCGAGCAACTGTTCTTTCTCTTGTTGTATATGTGCTTTCTCCACTTCAAACTTGGCCTGGAGAGAAACCTTCTCCTATTCTGCAATTCTGCGTTGTTCTACAATGTCGCCTTGTACTTACTTCAAGGTATGGGTAGCTTGTTCTGCTTCTTCTTGTGCACGATGAAGGCGATCTTTGACTGCATCATCTAATCAGCGGAGTTGGGCTGGCTCATCCCCCAACTCTGGTTCTCCTGATGACAGGGGTGCAGTGGACACTGCGCGACTGGACTGAAGGGCCTATTGTACCCCTCAAAACTTGACCTTAAGTCTGTCATTCATTTCCTCCTACTTATCTTCTTGTTTCTCCATGATTTCCAGCGAAGCGTCGTTGAGGGCTGTTACGATGAAGTCAAAGTCATCAGTAGTAAGCACGGTCTTCGTCTTGGTCACAGTGGCTCTCGATCTCTTCTAGGAAGAAGGTTTCAGGGGATAAACCTTCCTCTTCTTCAGGGGATCGGTCTCATCTCTCGGAGGTGTTACTTCGCCTTGCTTGTGTTCATCTCTTGTGCCATTTATTTATTCCTCCTCACCCCCTCAGTCAGGTGATACTGAAGCAATATTTCCTGAGGTGCTTAGGTATTGGACCTCTTCGGTCTTCTTCATTTTGCTCGGTCCGGGTGTATCATGCACGGTTTCTGGGCTATTAGGGTCAGACATCTTTGCAGGGTCTGCTGGAATAAGGAGGTCTGATGACCAGTCCTTAGTGATCTCCTCAAGATCCTCTTCCGTGAGCTTGTAGTACGACTGCATCTGCTCCTTATGTTCATCGGATCACATTGTAAGGTAGATGAAGTGTCGATTTGCGTAGAACTTCATCACAGGTCAGAATCTATGTAAGGTGTTCAGATTCATGTGAGGTTTTGCTTCTATGGCTCTCTTCAACTAACGATAGTAGGTGTGAAAAACAACATTCGATTGCCGCTATTTGTTCATATCACTCGAGTACCAAAGGGTAGTGAAATTCGCAGCAAGTGGCTCGAATGGTTCAATATCCGGGAAGCTCGCACCTTCCGGCATCTCCCAGGCAACAAAGGTGATAAGGACCAGGAGCCAGCTATAGTGGAACTCGTAATCATGATCCTATGCTTTGCGAAAATCTAGATCCGGGTGATTCACCAGGTACTTCTCCTAGTTCATCTATAAACCTTCTACACACTTTCCCGTGAGGTCAACAACAAAGCCTGTCACTTGCGTAGGTCTGTTCTTCCTTACTAACTTTACTACAATTAATTGACAGGTGAGGCGCACTGCAACATTCTAGATGGAGGCTACCTTGTAGCCTCGCGTTCCCTTTTCGACATCACCATATGTATCCTTGATTTTCTGTGCTAGTGCGTGATCTGTGGCTTTTCCTGGATAGAACTCTTGTGGATTGGGTCCTTGCGTACTCAATTCTGTGATCCTATGGATCAACTTCGGGTCGAATGTGATACAGCGGTCTATCCATAAGTAGCTCCATGGTAACATGAAAGTAATAACTTGACACAGGCGTTGACTTCCTGGTGCCTTCCAAAGTGTGGGATTTTCATGACGTTTAACAAAGTGGAATGCGTGAGGTTCATCGTCCACAACTGAGGGATTATCTTTGAGTTCTTCCCCTTCGTCCTAGTCAGGTATTTATACGGGGCAAGCATACTGTAGTTTTTTTTATCTCTGAGGTTGAAGTCACTAAACTTCAATGTTGCGATCTTATCCTGTTGTGATCGAACTATGCATATCCCGTTTGGGAGGTACGCAGTAACCATGGTGTACTTGAATTCTATTGGCACACTATCTCGACTCACTACCCCAACTAGAGGTGGGATGTAATTCGACAATATGGTCGAGATCAACTTCACATTGGCTAGGTCATATCTGTATTTGGTTCTCTTTTCTGCCGATGGTCGGGATGATCTGGCTTCACGAGCAGTCGACGAAGAGGCTTGCAGTCCTCTCGTCGATGATGCTTGAATACTTGCAGACATTGCTCTTTCAGACATTACTCTTTTAGTCATTAGGTCAATAAGAACTTCTTCGACAATTTTATTTGCAGTGCTAAGCTCGTCCAACGTGCATGCTCGTGGTTGAATATCTCAGGTTCGAAGAGTAACTGCTTAATGCAACAGATTATATGGAAATAGCGCAATGATCACTGTGCGAACTCAACTAGTCTACGGACTTAGATTCACGGTTAGAAAAAGTGTTCTCGTTGCGTGGCGCTTCGGGATAAATATATAACTTGGCAACAGATCTCTTGGAATGGTTGTGAAGCCTTCATTAACTCAGTTTTGTCTGTTATGGCGCGGTCCCAACAGTCTGGTGGTGAACTTTCTGACCATAAATTCCTTTCTACCCATTCGGGCCGTCGGTCGAACGGTTATACTATTCGAGCGACTATATTTCTTCGCCATGTGACGTTGTTATGATATTCCAGTGAAGCTCCAATTTTGCAAATTTTCCTTCTGCAAAGTTCCCTCGGGAACCTTCAGTAACTTTTCAATCTTAGCTCTCTTCTTACTTAGTTTTCTAGCCTTCTTTCCAGTGAGCTTCATCTCAGAATTCCTTTTTCCATTCTGATTCTTATCTTCTTTCAGCAGAGTAACTTTGCATTGTTGAAGTTCCTTCCTAGAAATCAAGGGTAATACTTCATCTGTACCTGGAATAAGTACTTCAGTCTTTTGTTGGTCTTCTAATGTTCTTCCAAATTTGACATCTAAATATTTGGTTTGAAATAGCTTCGCCTGGATCTCCTGTTATTCAATCAAGTGTGTGATCCTCTTAGTCATGAAATATTTTAACTCTTTCTTCTTCTGCTCTAGGATTTCTTCTTCTTTCCTTCTAGCCTAATCTCCTTCAATCCAAGGTTT
The DNA here is from genome assembly GCA_010110895.2 of Picea sitchensis. Taxonomy (NCBI): domain Eukaryota; kingdom Viridiplantae; phylum Streptophyta; class Pinopsida; order Pinales; family Pinaceae; genus Picea; species Picea sitchensis. The sequence continues at coordinate 42,401 of SNQJ01S0006160.1, read as the reverse complement.
TCCTAGTAACATAGCAAATGGAGCGTTGTTTTCAATAAATTTGACAACTTCAAATTCTTCCTCTGTTGAGGTTCCATTGGAATTCATAGATGTCCGGGTAAATCTTCCACATAGGGTGATCATCTTTCCTCTGAATAAACCTATTCCTCCCAATGAAGGAATCATAACAGGCTTTCCTATAATTTCCCAAGTTCTTTCTATCGTGATATTCACCTGTGTTTCCTCATCCAGAACACAGTCAATGTCGAAGTCTCCTATTCTTACTTCAATGCATTATTTTTCTTTGAATATCTCTGATAAGTTGACATGTTGGTGGTCATTCAAGGTTTCTTTCATCTGTAGCAATACTTTTTCTAATTCTTTCTGGGGTTCTGTCATAATATCAGTTGCTTGATCTTTCTCGTGGTATCCTTATCTCATATTCATCCTTTCAACCTTAGCAATCATTCTAGGGCAATCCAAAACTTCATGGTTCATAGCTTTGCAATAGAGCCAACTAGATCTCTTTCCAGGGAATTCCTTAGCCAGATGTCCCGGTCTTCTGTAGTTGTAACAAAGGGTTAATCCTCTCCTTCTGTTAAATGATCCCCAACCTCTCATGTACTGTGCGCTAGGATCATGGTAGCTAACCTGCAACAAATTCTTTCTAGGGTCCTACATCCATTCGTTAGTCCAAACATTCTTTCTATGCATAGGTATAACATATCTTTCACTATTCTTATCAGATCTACTCATATCAAATCTTCTTTCTTCTATCAGTTCCCCAGTTTTCAAGCTATGATAAATCTTATCAAACATACCTAGATCCATACTTTAGAAACAAAAGTTTCCACTAATATTATCTTCAATAGAGCACAAAGCTTCCAGATCTTAAAAAATTTCACTATTCTTACCTTTATCAGAGCACAAAGCGTTCAGATATTACCTCTTTTCTTTAGATCAGACTTCTTTCTTTAGCATAGAGCTTCACAAATCAAGTAGAATACTGCACACTGGAGCGACAGATCTATGCACAGAGCTTTCACAATTTCAGGCTAGGTCTTTGCACGAAGCTTATTTTTCCTCAATTCCCATCAATCACAGTTTCACGTCCTGGAAATGAAACCATTTGTTGGCACAGGGGCGGACCTAGGGTTCAATGCTACAACAACGCACCAACAAAACCGTAAATACTAGCCCTTTCAGAAACACCTGCAAAGCAGATGAAGTCTCACCCGAGGTAGAGGCAGGGGTGGTTGCAAGACTCCAGTGTCTGCAACCTTAGCTGGGACACATATATGTGATTCTAATCACTTAACAGAGCATTCAACAATTATATTTATCAATATTCAGTTCTTAGTTACATTGCAATTAAATCCTATTCACAGTACAACGCAGTGGTCAACCAGATCTGGCATCTAGCAACACTTAGCATGACGAACAAATAAGATCTTAACAGATTCAACACTGAGAACATGCATATAAGTCAGATCTAACATTCATCCATACTATTAAGCACATAACATTTACATATATATCTATCATTCATCTATGTTGTAGCACTAAGCAATAAACACTTAAACACATCAATACATCGCACAAAGAAAAGAAACACAACATGTACGTGGTTCACCCCCCACCCTAGGGCTACATCCACCGACTCTTTGTCTTACTTATTAGCTTCTTCAATTGATTACATGCACAGAGCCTCAAAAACCCTACTCCACAGAGGACAAGAGATTTGCGCAGCTCGCTAGATCCTCCTTCCCCGAGTAGATCTAAGCATGCAACCATCCACGGTCTCTTACAATGACTTGCACTTAGCTCTGCAAGTTTCACATAGTATGCACCAAAGAACTGACAACTCTTTATCACACAGATCCAACTCTAACACTTAACCAACTTGTAACTGCTACCTCTTACATTGCCTAGACATCTATTTATACTTTACAAAATAGGCCTAAACATGGGTAAACCCATGGGCTGACATCCCCATACCCGTTACATAATCCCAAATCCCAAAAAGGGCCCTAAAAGGGGCCGAGATCCTGCGATCTTTGCTTCATCTTGCGCTCTGCCTTCGACATCCTGTCAAAGTCCAAAAATTAGGTCAAACATGACCAAGAATCCTCAAAACTTGGTCAAGAGCCAACACCCATCCTCTCTGTCACTTTCTTATGAAATTATCCAAGTGTGCAAGTCTCGCACGTCCAACAACCATCATTGCACTACTACTCCATTCATGTTGTGATCCAACCTATCTGTGCAATCCTTTGATTTATGTAATTCACCAACTATCTCCACAAGTGTTTCAATGTACTATCCAAAGTGCTCCAAGGAAGAAAATTCATCACTACTCTCGTTCATCTCTTGGAACAAACCAACTTGCTTTTTCCCAAGTCATTTCATCCTTTGGATCTTTGTTGTGACAATCAAATCATCACGTGGTGACTCAATAAAACCGGATAAGGCACACATGCTCCAAGGCACCTCACCCATCCTCTCAATCAACACATTAATCTCACTATCTTCTTCGTCACAATGAGCTCTTCAACGCACCTCATAAATGAGCTAGGAAATAATTCAACTCATCCCCACATCTGCAACCAAATCTTCCTCATTCCACCTCTGAACTCACCCAAGCAAGTTTCCCCAAGTCCTCATCCACATTGCCACAACAAGGCACTCCAAATTGTTCCGCGACTCTAATGAAGATCACAGTAGTTGGAACTCCCCCAATTTTGTGGTATAAATAGGTCACCCTTGTCCTTCACCAAGTCTCCCCATCTCTCTCCAAAGAACCCATCGCAACAAATCGAGTCCTACAAATAAATCGAAACAATCATGCGTGTTCACAACATATCCAACTACCCCATGGCTCAAGTCATCATGATGTCACAGGTCTGTGACTCACCCCAAACCACCAAGTTTGATTGTGAAATGAACCTCCTTGTTGTGGCTCAAGAGCAAGTCCATCCCCACTCAAAATAAGGCTAAGTCAAAAACAAATATACATCCAAGTCACTCCACTCCAACCAAACTCTCTATCTGCACCTTGGTTATATTCGGCACTAAGGCGCCAAGCTCCCATTGCATGGCCTATCACATCAACCCATCGATGCAACCCAAGATTTGCAATAACATGACTCAACAACAGTGTGTGGTGAATCCTAGCATATACATGTATCGACAAAGTGCATCCAAATTGTCTGCACCAAGTCTCCAAATCAGCTCTGCAATATACAAAACCTCGTCTAAGCCACTCTCTCCATGCAACCAATGAAAGCCATCTTCGTTTTTCTTCCATCTTTGCGTGTTGACTGCTTCCACATCAAAGCACCATGCACACACCATCCAATTACTAAGTCATATTGTTGTTAACTGACTTGTGTAACTCTGCAAAGAATCACCTCATATAAAGGTTGCAGTCGACTTCACTCGACCAACAAACCAACTCAACCCAACTTTTGTTCATAGTGATGCACAAAATGAAAGTGTCATGGTGAAAATGTGCCCATCCAACTGCCTTATGACCTAAACTGTACTCTAATACCATATGTCACGACAATGACAGTGGTGAAGAGCTCACCAAATCACCTTCCAAACTGACTCTTCGAAGCCTTCTCTTGATGTGCAATCTATCATATGCTCTGATACCAACTGTCACGATGATGACAATGGTGAAGATCTATGATACCAATTGTTTGTTGTGTATGTGTTATATTCTTTTCATGTGTGTGTGGGGGCGCGTCAGATTCGACAACTGTGTCTGACGATCCCCACTTCCTTTGCCCTTTGTGTCGTGTGCGTCGAGCGCTTTCCTAGAGGGTCAGGTTTTTCCCCCCTTGGTTACGCACAACATTCAGATCTGGGCGGTAGGCCGAAGCCGACGAGGTTCGGGGCAGCACCCCGAATTTATTTTGGGGTGGTTTTTGCTATTTTAGCGTATTTTTCTATTTTTAGCGGTTTTCTAAATTAATCCCGAATTAAGGGATTAGGGTTTTGGTAGCTACAGAATACCTAAAACATTGTATATATTGTATGGTGAATGGTGAAATTAATACAATAAAGAGTTGAAAGGTGCAGCACCAAGGAAGGATGGTTTTCTCCCAGTTAAGGGTTTCCAGCGTAAATATTTGTGTACTATGTGTATGAGCCATTGCTTAATTTTTGTTTTTCTTAAGAATCTATATGCATTGCTTTACTTCATAGGTTTAAAACTTACACTGTCAAGCCCTCACGACCAGCGATCAGGGCAGAACTGACTTGGGTGCACCCAAGTCACCCAATGGCCTGAGGAGTCGTGTGACACCACATATTTTCCAACTCGATGGCGAGGCCAACCAAGTGTAATTGGATCAAACTATGCCTTAACACTTATCAAGTTTTGTTATTATAAATCATTCAACACTAAAACAATTTCACAAATAACAAATACATGCAATGTACATAGTAAGATATCGTGTAAAGAGTCGGGCAGCCCAAACTGGCCTAACACCCGAAGTACAAGTTAAAATACAACAACTGCATCGAGCATGTAGCTCGTGCTGCAATCAAAGAAGTTTACAAGGGAACGTGCATTCCATAGATACATCCAACACTTGTGTGATAAAACTTATGCCCACGAACATATACTATTTTGGGCACCAATGGTTCCAATTGGGTATTTTCATTCCTCTGTGCAAGTTGGTTGATAGTTGTCTCCGGGACGAAACGATATTATGAACAAGTAGCGGGAATTTTTTCCACAATACTTGTTTCGTTGAGAGATTTAATCTGACCACAATCACCATAGTCATATATTGTTTTGGGCAATATATTAAAATTTGTAATGGATATCCCATTACATGGAAATATCTTTTATGCATGTTTCTCGACAAGTTGTATGGGAATAGTCAGTGTGACTGTCATCAGGGCCTCGTTGTCTGTCATGTCATCACGCATAATGGATCTAGTTTTGTTTTCCTTGTCCAAGTAGGTGCTATAGACAACCATTATGTCCCCTATGAACACTTGTCCAGTTCGGTGGCTGTTCAAGCCCTCTATTGATAGTATTTTGGGTGTTATAAGTTTAGACCTGGTGACATTTTTTTAACAGGAAAAGTAATGTGAATGGTAGTCTGCATTATTTTTTTGTTTTCTTTTTTCCTGACATAAATGTACAAGTAGACGCACAACTTGGATGAATTATGGAACCAAAGTTTTGCAACTAGACCTCTTAGTCTACGGAACTTGCGCTATGTTCGGTGTCTCACTGTAACAACCTTGGTTAAATAGATGCATAGGGATTATTAAGTAAAATTAATTAGATAATTAATTGTCCTAATATGGTTTTAGTTAAACAATGATTAGTATTAATAATATTAATTAATTACTGATTTATTAATCAA
>SNQJ01S0006160.1:13442-37022 GCA_010110895.2 Picea sitchensis | reverse complement strand
TAGGGGTTTTGGGCACGAGGGCCAAGATTCCTTTCGGTATCCTGGAGCTAAGGAGCCGGACAGGTTTCTCCTAGCTGGCTGAGAGGTTAGTTGGTTTGGGCAAGGTTTGGTCAGTGCATCAGGCTGGGCAAGGAAGCAGGGAAAGGACAACCAGATCAACGGGAATTAGCATCAGAAGGAGGTATTTTATTTCTTTTATGTAATTCATTAGACTGTGGTTCATTAATTAATTTATGTTGCTTATATGCTGAATATATGGTGAATGAAATAAATTACTTAGCCTTTCTGCATAGAAGTAATCTGTTATGTTAAATTTATGGATTTTATTAGACTTAAATTAATTTGGTCCCTACACTCACTTGCGCTCGTTGATACTTCTTATGAACTGCAAAGTATGTGTTGTAGATGACATCAACATATTGACCATGGAATAGATGAATAAATATTTGAGGATATTTGTTTGGTAAACATACGAGGAACACAATGTATGCATCTTTACCTTTGGCCTTGTCAGTCTGTTGATGTTTGCAATGATTGACTGCTCATGGCCATGTCACTAGTCCAACGTTTTCTGATGAAAGCATGTGTATATGAACATCATAAGGAATAAATAAGCATATGCATTGTATAGTGTCCATAATTGTTCTGAATGTCACATACAGGGTCAAAGGAGATGGAATACGAAATAGGGTGCCAAGGGATACTCAGGAAACATGAGGACCTGATGGTCAAATTGTATTCCTCAGATTTTTTTACTGCAAAAATGTGTAACTTGAAATAGGGCATGATGGGGGGGTTACAATGACCAATCTATATATCGTGGAACCTATGAAGATATAGGTGCAATCTTGAACCCGCCAGCCCGGGAACCCGCGATCGAAAAAGTGGCTAAGTATGGAATGAGGAAACAGTCGGTCAGAGTCGTGATATACAAGCATGAGTATAAATGTGAACCCGTGAGTCTACCAAACCGCACACCTTGACATTTTTGAAAAGAGGACTAAGAAAAGCAATGAGAAAGCGAAAGTAGACGACAAAAACGAAGGGGAATTCAGTTAAGTATAGAAGAGGGGAAAAAAAGGGATAATAGAAAGTGGGAAAATTAGAAATGGGGAAGGAAATGTTTGGAAGTAGGAAGTCTCAACAAAGGCACATTGTTTCCAAATAATCGTTTTCTAGTCCAATATTATATGCACCCACCCATTTTGTATGTTTGATTTACTAGCACATTTGGTATACCTTTTCGAAGATTGTACCACAACCCCCTCTGCTATGGCATATAAGAATTTATCTTCCTATCCAACCAATCTATTTCTTTCAATGTAGCAATGTCGAACACATAGTGGACATGAAGGTAAGTTAGTATGTAGAAAGACATGTAAAAGAAATAAATATAGTTATATTTATTTCAATGTAGCAGCAAAGAGAATACAATTCACATGAGGATAAGTTACTATGTAGAAATATATGTAGTATCTACATATAGTAAAATAGGTACAAAGCAGTAGAACAAATACATAAACAATAAATGAAATACTAAATACTGGAATATGAAATAAGAGTAGAGGCATGCACCTTTGCAACTCCTCCTCCACATTCGCGGCAAAGAGTCGATCGTCTTCTCCGACCACTCTGTTTGTTTAAATGTAGCAATGCAGGAAAAATACAGTGGACATGAAGGAAGTTGGTATGAAGGAAGACATGAAAAAAAAATAAGCAGAGTTCGATTTATTTCAATGTGGCGACACAGAAAATACAATGCACATGAAGATAAGTTATTATGTAGGAAGGTACGCAATATCTACATACAATAAATTAGGTGAACACATATATAGACAATAAATGAAATACAAAACAATGGAATATGAAATAACAGTACAAGCATGCACCTTTATATCTCTTCCTCCACAGCCGCGGTAAAGACTCCTTTGTTTTCTCCAGCTATTCTATTTGTTTGAATGTGGGAACGCAAAAAATACAATGAACATGAATGTAAGTTGGTATGCAGGGGAGAACAAGTAATATGTACATACAATAAATTAGAATCAACGAGTAGAATAAAAGATAGTTAGAAACATGAACCTTTGCTTTTCTCCATCCATTGTTGTAATTATATAAATCTTTTCCTTCCCAAAGTATATTACAAGCCATAAAATATTAAGAAATCACATTCCCATAGCTGAATGATTTTGGTTTTCTGCAGCAAAGTATCCAGATATGCTTTGAGACATGGAAATATAATTTTGCAGTATCTTTGGTGTACATCTCATATTCAAAGTATAAGACAAATTGTATCATGGTCACACTAGTCTGTGTATAGGATAAAGGGGTTGTATTGTGATATGGGCACATTTCCCCGTACATGGTTAATAAGTGTGTTTTGCACATGTTTTATCTTAACAAGAAGATAACATACATTGTAATTGCACATGTAGTTGTCCAATTATTTGTTATGCCACTATTTTGTATCATGTCAACACTGAAGTATCCTGGAATGATAATGGTTTCGTCCAAATCTAAATGGTGTGATGCATTTGAGAACACATTCATTATGTTAGTAATGTTGCACGCCAAACAACATAGAAACCGAATAATGCAATTTAAAATCAACGAAACACCACTCTTGCTAGCACCATCTCAGTATCCTTTTCCTCTACAAGAATATTTTAAAGAGACATGTAGGCATGGTCCAGAGCTAGGAAAAAGAATTGGAGAAAAATTTCAGAGCAGGATAGGTGAGCACGGGACATGTGCCAGATCTCGACTTCGCCAGACACGACAAACGAAAAAATTGCAAGTCCACTTGTGGGTGCAGGACCTGAACACTGCAAAGTGCAAAAAAAATAGCTCCAACTACTGACGCAGGACCCCAACCCTACGAAGCCGAAGTAAACAAAAGTAAGAAGCAAGCAACAAACCAGGGAGCAAGCACGAACAGGCCCAACTGCAGGCCCAGGACCTCAAACTCGCAAACTTGAGCCAAACAACAACAAGCAGCAACCGACGAACCAACGAACCAGTGAACAAGAAACAACCACTGAACCAGTAAATAACATATGTATCTCCAACGATTACCAAACTACAACCCAAGCATAGAAGGAACCAGAAACATATGACAAAGATGCCAGCAGAAATAATCAAACATTCTTACTTTCAAACTAAAAATAGTGAACAACAAAGAACGAATAGAAAATGAAATTATGGCATCGAAACTTACTCCAAAACGATGAACGACAGAAGCGCAGGTCGAATTGTGGGTGCAACACCTGGACCCCGCAAAGTAGAAAAAGACAGCTCCGACTGCGAATGCAAGACCCCAATCCTGCAAATTTGAAGTAAACAAAAGCAAGCAATAAGCACCAATAGGTCCAACCGCAGGCGTAGGTCCTCAACCTTGCAAAGTTGAACCAAACAACAACATGCAACAACCGACGAACCAACAAACAAAAAGCACCCACCAAACCGGTAAACAATGTATGTATCTTCAATGATGACCAAATTGCATTCCAAGCATATAAGAACTATGAAACATACAATGGCTATGCAACTAGTGGTGGACAACAATATTGTCCAAATTCACTCCAACATTGTATAAAAAATTCGAGGAAAAATGTACTCTGAGAAGCCTATTTAGGTAAACACTTAAGGTTGTCGGGCTATTTAAGGGCCTCGTGGTATGTAAACATTTAAGTTGTTAGACATGTTCCAGGACCTCACGCTATGTAAACATTTAAGCTGTCAGGCCTATTGAAGCACCTCAAAAAAAGTGTCAATGCTCTAAAACTTCGGTATGTAAACATTTCAATACAAATAGAAATAATAATAAAAGGACATATTAATATGAAGTCTACGCTTTTGTCAAGGACTAAGAATAAAAAAAAAACATTAAAAAACAACGTCGATGCTAAGAAATTTCAGTATGTAAACATTTCAGTAAAAATGTAATAAAAATTAAAAAAGAGTGCCTAAGCTCAAAAGTTTGGATATCTAAACATTTACAACATTAAGAATAGTGAAGCTCGCAATAAGACCTCCAATATATTCTCCAATGAGACGATGACATATAAGGTTTTTTTATTATTATATAAAAAGTAATGTTTTTACTTTTATAGTACGAACAATACAGATGATGCGGAAATTTATAGTCAAAGGACATATTAATATGAAGTCAATGAATTATCAATCGCTATAGTCCCTCTATGCCTTTGACATGGACTAATAAAAAAAAATTGTAGTCAATTCCTAACTAATGCAAATTCAACTATGAACTCATCACTATAGTACTCTCAGAAATTCCCTAACCTTTTGTAGGGACTAATAAGCCACAAACTATTTTTTTTTTTTTTAACTGAAACGATTATGATTTTTATTTATTTGAAAATGATAGTAGGGGTCTTTGCCAAGGCAGCCCCGGATACATAGTTGTTAGCCAGCATTTTCGGCCTCATTATTACACCCTTTTCAAGGAATTTGGTAGCTGATGTCGTCATTGTTTCGGATCTGCCCTTTAGGGAGGGTGCATCCTTTGTTTGCCATCCGGTCCGCTTCTCCATTCAGGTTTCTGAGAATGTGATAGAACTTAATGGAGGTGAAAGCTTGAAGGACTCTTTTCACTTGACCCAGAATTTTGTTGAGGCTAGCATTGTTGAATAGGTCCTCCGAGTTTAATTTTTTAATAAGAAGCTCTGAATCTCCGAAGATTTGGAGATATTTGTCTCCCTTTTCTCTTGCTATTAGGCAAGCTCTAAGGATGCCAAGGATCTCTGCCTGGTTATTAGTCTTCTGTCCAAGGCCCCAGCAGAAGCAATCTCTTGTGGTCCCGTCCGGAGTGTAAATGATCCCTCCAGCACCCGCGTTTCCGGGATTTCCTTTGGAGGCCCCGTCAAAGAAGATTGTGGTAAGATATTTAGATTTCCACCAGTTTGTGAATCTTTCTTCAGATTCTCTTAATCTCCACTCCGGGTTTTCTGATTGAGGAATGAGAAGGCGCTTGCGAGGAGAGGGATCTAACGGACTGAGCCATCTTCTTTCTTCAGGTCGGAGCAGAGGATCTTCAATAAAGTACTGATGCTGGGCTGTTTCCAAGAGAAGAGCTTTAGCTTTGATAGCAACCTGTAGGGGGGTGCGAGAATGTCCATTAAAGATTTGGTCATTCCGAGCCAACCATAGCTGCCAGCAAACAAATTTGGGGATTTCTGTCCAGATTTTTCGCCAGAAGGATTTAGTGGGAATGCAAAAGGGATAGATGTTGTTCCATGAGGCGAACCAAGCAGCAACTGTGCTTCGGGGAAAGGCTGGAATTTTCAGGTCCAGAAGGGAGAGTCTCCATACTTCCTTGGCGAAGTTGCACTCCAGGAATAGATGTTGGGCTGTTTCGGTATTGCTTCTGCAGAGTTCACACCTGTGAGGCCCTGCAATTTTCCGTTTTTCTAGATTATCACCTGTGAGTAGTTTGTTTTGCACCACTGTCCAAAAAAAGAAATTGATTTTGGGGAGAGCTAAACTGTCCCATACTAGCTTCCAGAAGGCAGGAGGATGACTGCTATCCTTTGTGTTCTGTAGAACGTTGTATCCGGCTGCTGTGGTGTAAGTTCCTGTCGGTCGACAGGCCCAGCTGTCCTTCAATCTGCGATTTTTAGGATTGGCACCATCTAGCGAATCGGTTAGGAGATTTTTTTGGTGTGTAAGCCATTCAGGAATGCCAGAAAAATCCCAGCCGGCCCAATCTCCCCATCTGTCCCATGTAGAGATATCAAAGAGTCTGATTTTGCCTGCCCGAATTAGCCATTCTCTGAGTTCTGCTATGTCTTGATTCGCCTCCAGAGGATCACGCCCCATAATTCTGTCTTGAAAAATAGAGGTGCTCTTACCATTACCTGACGCTCTGAACAAATAGTTGTTGAAGAACTTGCTGCTCTTGCAGCATAATTTCCAGACTAGCGTGCTTTTACTTGTGGGATCGAAATGTAGTTTGCTGAATGAAGAGTCCCAGCCATATTTGCTAAGGAGAGTTTTACTGGTCAGGTGATTGGGATCGTGGGCGATTTGCCAAAGAAGTTTGCCTCCCAACGAGTGATTAATAAGGGCGGGGTCCCGGATTTGGATTCCACTGTCTGCAATCGGGCGCCGAATGAACTCCCATTTTGCTAGGTGCAGTCGATTTTCATTTCCTTTTCCCCCATGCCAGAGGAAATCCCTTAACAACTTTGTGATCTGGTCCGTGACAGCTCTGGGAGCAAGTAAAAAGGCCGACTGGTAGATTGGCAGCGCAACCAATTGGGACTTTATTAAAATTAGTTTGCCTGCATTGGTCAGCCAGAAGCCACCCCAGGCTGCGATTTTGGATTTGAGTTTACTGATAATGTCTACCCAGAGAGATCTTCTATTGTCCCCAATTGTGATAGGCAGGACAACATATTTTATTCTTTCCCAGTTGGCGTGTCCATTGAATCCCAAGATTTTCACTATATTGTTAAGCTCTTGATGGCCTGTGTTCCAGCTGTAAATTTCACTCTTTCTTTCGTTGATTAGAGCTCCTAAGACTCTGCAATAGCTTTTGACGACAGAGTCAAAGGCTGTAGCTATTCTGGTGGACGCTCCTCCGAGGAGCAGAGAGTCATCTGCAAAGAGGGAATGATTCATAGCGTCAACCTCTGGGGAGGATTTAAGGCCAGGAATGGTACCAGCTATTCTTTCAGCTGAGAGTTTTCTACTAAGAGTGTCAGCCATTAAGATATACAGAAAAGGAGAGAGGGGGCAGCCCTGCCTTATGCCTCTCCTAGCTTGGAAAAAAATGGAGGGTCTGCCATTGACAAGGGGAGCAATCCAGGGATTTTCTATGCAGGCGTTTATGAGCTGTACAAAATGAGGCGAGAAACCAAAGGCAAGGAGGGTCTTGATGAGGAAAGAGCGATTTACTCGATCGAAAGCGTTTGCCATGTCTAATTTGATCAACATTCCTTTCTCTTTTCGCCTTTTGCTGGAGTGGATTATTTCCTGAACTTGTATGACGTTGTCAAGAATGTTTCTGCCCTCCACAAAGCCTCCTTGAGGGCTGGAGATCAGCTGCTTCAGCAGGGGCTTGATCCTATTTTCCAGCAGTTTGGCCAGAATTTTGTAAGAGGCGTTACAGAGTGATATGGGTCTGAACCTGGCAAAAGTTTCAGGGTTGGATTCCTTGGGGATTAAAGCGAGATAAGTGGAGTTGATTCCTCCTCCAATCTTGGCTTTTCGCATGAATCCCTTTATCATTTTTTCGAGGTCTCTTTTGATGATATTCCAGTAGACTTTATAGAAATGTATCGAAAATCCATCAGGGCCTGGTGCCTTGTCTGAGCCCATGGACCAAATTACCTTAATAATTTCCTCCTCTATTACCTCTCTGGTGAGAACAACATTGTCTTCTGGACTGAGGAGGTGAGGAATTTTGCTCAAGAAATCTGCGCTTTCTTCTTCTGTGGCCTGGGTTCCATCACTAAACAGATTTTTGAAGTGGCTATCCGCTGCAGCTTTGATTTGGGTGATGCCTTTGCTGACATGTCCCTCTACTATCTTTATTTCAAAGATATGGTTCCTTGACAGTCGTGCTCTATATTGTCTGTGGAAGAAGGAGGTGTTCTGATCCCCTGCCTCTAACCATAAACTCCTGGATTTGATTCTCCAGTATTCTTCTTCATTGCGAAAGGATCGATATGCTGAGCTTGTGCTTTTGTTTCTGTTTCCAGCAGTTCCGGAGTAATCTCTTTGTTTTCAATTTCTGCCTGCATAGCTTCCAGGTTTTCCACTGCTTCCTTCCGTGCATTGATTGGAGTAGGGGTAGGAGTCTTTATCCACTCTTTCAATGCTTGTTTGGTAGCTTTCAGTTTCTGTTCCCATATGTAACTTGAAGATCCTGTGAAAGCTTTGGCCCAAGCTTCTTTTACGGTTTCATAAAATCCCTCTCGCTCTATCCATATGGGGCTAAAACGAAATGGGAGAGGCCCGAGGTCTTCCTCTTCTTCTATGTGTAGCAGAATCGGCTTATGATCAGAGGTAAGCTTTGGTAATATTTTGTTTGTGATTATATTTTTTCCCATGATGAGGGAACCTTGAACCATAAAGCGATCAAGTCGAGCAGAGATATGTTCTGTCCCTGTTCTGTTATTCAACCAGGTGTAGAGGCCACGTACAGGGCTGAAATCTAGTAGATCCCAGTGATGTTGAAGGTCCTCCACAAAGGTCAGCATCGGGTCTCTGTTGGTGGAACCACCTCTTTTCTCTTTTGGTTTGAGTACTATATTGAGGTCTCCTGCTAAGATAATGTTGTTGGGGTTGTGTTGTTCTAGAAATGCTGAAAGAGAGGCCCAATATTCTCTTTTTTCGGAATAAATGACAGGAACGTAAAGATTAAATAAGGAAATAGTCAACTTACTTGCAAAATGTGTCAGCTCCGTGAAAATCCAATGTTGAGTTTTATGTGATTTGTTCAGCGAAAAGTTTTCTTCTGTCCAGAGAGTTGCCAGCCCTCCGGAGGAGCCCCTTGAGCTTACTGCAATGCCAGCTTTCTTCTTCCATTTTGATTTGTTGATGTCTAGTAGTAATCGGTCTTCGATCTTTGTCTCTTGGAGCATGAGGATATCTGTGGGTTCTATTTTCTGGAGGTCCATGACTGCTTCAGCTTTGGAGGTGTTCCCTAGTCCTCTACAATTCCAAGAGGTGAGTTTCATGTTGAACTTAAGAGGAAGGGGAAGGGCCTCCCTTAGGCGGCCTAGATTTGGTATTTTTGCCGATGGACATTTCTATAGTGGATTGATTTCCTTGGACTTTATGTCTCTCTGCTTCCTCTTCCCTTAATTCTTTGCGGGATTTCCTTCCAGCTCTTTTAGTGGGACGCTCAAAGGTTTCGTCCTCTGATGATCTGGCACTTTCAATTTGTTTTGGCCTTGTTATTTCAGCGTAGGATGGATTGGGAGGGATGCCTTGTGAGACCATTGCCTGAATTTCTGCTCCCTTTTCTTTATTGAGTGAAGGGGTTTCTGTTTGCTCTTGATTTTCATTAGTTGCTCCTGCATGGTTGTCCTGTGGTATTTCTATTTCCTTCGGATTTGTTTCCTGTTCTTGAATTTTCTTGAAGCTGCATGTTGCTCCTGCGTTGTGCCTTTTGTCGTTTCCCTTTCTTTGTTGGGGGTTCTTTTGCACTACTGTCGATTGGTCCTCTTTTGGCATGTCTGATTTCTCCTCTCTCTTTTTTTTTGCAGTGCTTTGCAAAGTGCCGGTGGCCGTGGCAGTATTTGCATTTGAAGGGGAGCTGCTCGTAGTCCAGTTCCTGGATATGTGTCCATCCAGCGACCGTGAGATTGATTGCTTCAGGCAAAACCTCTTCTAGATCAACTTCGATGCAGATTCTGGCGCACGAGAACTGGTCTTTCCTTGCTGCATGGTCAGTGTATTTTCCAAGCGCATTGCCGATGATCTGAAAGGTTTTTTGATTCCAACAGTGAAGAGGTAGATGTGGGAGACGCACCCACACTGGGACAGCCTTGGGGACATCCTGAGTGGGGTCGAAATCGGGAGACCATTTGTTTAGATACAATCCTTGAGGTCCCATGAAGTAGGGGCCGTTTCGGAAGATTAAACTTCTGTCATCTGTATTTTCAAAAACGAAAATGAAGAAACCCTTACCGACGAAGTAACTCTTAACTCCCTCTTTGATCAGAGGTGACCAGTTCCTTTGTGTCCAGTCTTCTACCGACTTTGGGGACGGCCAGAGACCCGTGAACTGGCCTATAAGCCCTCTCTCGGCGAGATTCAGGGCAGCTTTGCATGTCTCTTCTTCAGGGAGAGCTACCGTGGGGATCGAATCAAGCTTCTTAACGAACTTCTGTTGACTGGCCGTGAGAGGGCGTTTCTGTGTTGTTGCTATCAATGCTTTGAATGCTATGATCTCAGGTAGAGGAGGAGGGCCAGAGCCCCCACTGGAATCCATTGGCAGAGATCTACACGAGCCCTACATCCGCGGGGGTGCTCAGAGTGAGCTCCAGAAGACCGAGGGTTTCGAGCTGACACTCTTCGACTGAAGAAATAGGTGTTGGAGAGGCTCTGACCTGCACCAGAGGCAGAGGCCGGCGGCTAGGTCTGGTTGCAGTCCGCAGCACAGAGGTCGCTAATCCCGATTGTTTAGATCTATTAGTTATTGCCTTATGATTAATAACAAGATTAACTTTGAATCCTCTATATTTTGATTGATCGAACCCTTGTTAATTTTAAATCTGTCTAAGGCCCAAGTTTTAACCAGTTGCTATAGGTTCCCTCTCAATAAGCCACAAACTATTAACTAGATATGAGTAAGGTATAAATATTCATCATCTCAAGTTCAACAATGAATTCATCACTAGCTATTGACTAGATATAAGTAAGGTATAAGTATTCATCATCTCAAGTTCAATGATGAATTCATCGCTATAGTACATGGCCTTCAATAGTGACTACTAAGCCACAAGCTATTATTCATCATCTTGTATATTTAATGATTTTCTCCATGATTTATGAGCTCCATATTTAGTGTTTCTATTAATTTTCTTATGATAGATATTTAATTTACGATTGATTCATGTAGTTGAGTTTAGAGAACAAGTCAACCTTTTTACATAGTTTGTTAGAGAGAAATGTTTAATTCACTTCATCATTATATATAATGAATTAAAATGGTATTATTCTTTCTATAATATATAATTGAAGTGAAGTTTTTTCTAATAGAAAAAATATTTATATTTTTAAAGACATTGACTAATAATACATGTTTTTTTTTAAATATGTTGATTAATAATATATAATTGAAGTGAATTTTTTAAGTAGAAAAATGTTTTTAAGTCCCGGTTATGAGGAGAGGGGCTACTAGGAGAGAGGTGGTTGGCGCAGTTGGTTGGTTTGATGGGGCAGTTAAGGCATCGAGATCTAATAATGGGGATGGAGGGGTTATCAGGACTCTTGACAACCGTACTTTCAAATGGATTTTAAATTGTGGTCCATGCATGAATACAAGGGCAGAATTGTTGGGTGCATGGGCACTACTTACTCTTGCATCCCGACTCTATATTACAGATTTCACTGTGCATGGAGATTCAAAGATCGTCATCGATTGGCTGTGAGAGAAAGGACGCCTACAGGTGATATCTTTGGAATGTTGGAAGGACATATTGGTTGAACTTAAAAAACTTTTCCAGCACATTTGTTTTGAGCATGTGTATAGAGAAGAAAACTCGGAAGCAGAAAGCCTTTCAAAGCAAGCACTTCACAAGCATCCTAGGAAAATCATCTATTTTCAATGTGTTGAGGAACATGAGGGTCCTCCTTTGTCTATAGATCTTTTCTAGATATCTGATGGCTTTGAACATCTGTTGGGTGAAGGGTGGTAGATCTGCTTTAAAAAATCATGTTGAGAGACATTTTATTTTTTCAATATATGTTGTAAGGATTAAGTTTTGGGTTTTTTTAAGAGGGCTTTTAGTAGCCATATTATATTTTCAATATATGTTGTAAGGATTCAGTTTTGGGTTTTTTTTGGGGGCTTTTAGTAGCCATATTATATAATCGATGATATTTGGGGAGATGGAATGGATCTTGGAATATCCATATGATGTACTTTTTGGAGCTAATTGGTGATGGATTATTTAATCTAACAATTTATATTTTAATTAATATAAAATGAATTTTTTAAATTAAAAAAATGTTTATCTATATTAACTAATAATATAATATATGTTTGAAGTGAAGAAATAATATAATATATGGTCGAAGTGAAAAGACAATATAATATATGGTTGAAGTGAAGAGTTTTGTAATAGAAAAATATTATCTCTTAAAAACACTTTGTTTTTGTTTTTAAAAGACATTAACTAATAATATATGGTTGAAGTAAAGTTCTTTCTTATAAAAATAAGAAAAAAAATGTCTCTTAAAATTAATAGTGTTTTTAAAAGACATTAACTAATAATATATGGTCAAAGTAAAGTCCTTTTTAAAAAAAAATATTTATGACTTTAAAAAACTATTTATGATTTTAAAAAAATTGGTGTTTTTAAAATACATAACTAATAATATATAGTTGAAGTGAAGTCCTTTCTTATAAAAAAAATTTATCTCTTAAAATCAATTTTAAAAGATATTGATTAGTAATATTTTGATTTTAAAAGATATTGATTAGTAATATTTTGATTTTAAAAGATATTGATTAGTTTAAATACTTATCACTTAAAATCTTAGTGTTTTTTAAAAACATAAACTAATAATATATGGTTGAAGGGAAATCCTTTCTTATAAAAAAAATGTTTATCTTTTAAAAGATATTGATTAGTAATATTTTAAAAGATATTAATTAGTAATATATCGTTGAAGTCAAATCCATTTTGAAAGATATTGATTAGTAATATATGGTTGAAGTCAAATCCGTTCTGATAGAAAAATATTTATGTTTTAAAATAATATTTATGTTTTAAAAACAACTTTAAAAGACATTGACTTAGTGTGAAAGGAAGGTATAAGTATTCAACATCACGTACATTTAATATTCATAAGGTTATTTATTTTGTGAGTATTCATCATCTTGTATATTTAATGATTCTCCATGATTTATGTCTTCATAATGTCATTTATTTAGTGAGTTCAATATTTAATGTTTTTATGGGATTGATTTTCTTGTGGTTGATATTGAGTTTCTCTATGGTTCTTATGGTTGGGTATACACAATTCTATAGTTTTCTAAGAAGGTGGGAGGGGGGCAAATTTAGATAAACTTTAATAAAGTTTATTTAAATTTGCCCCATAATAAAGTTTATCTAAATTAAATGTTTTTTTTCTAACATTTAGATAAACTTTATTATAAGGGGAGACAAATTTAGATAAACTTTCTTATTATAATAAAGTTTATCTAAATTTACTCCCTTATAATAAAGTTTATCTAAATGTTAAAAAAAAACATTTAATTTTTAGTTAATTTTATATATAATGAATCAAAATGATATTATTATTTTCATAATTTATATATAAAGTGAAGTTATTTTTAATAAAGAAATATTTATGTTGTAAAAATAATTTTTAAATATATATTTAACTTAATTAAAAATATTTTTTAATAAAACAAGTAAAAGAGAGAAAAATTATAACCACATAACTAATTTTTAAATAAATTAAATCACCAACCATTTTATATAATATTGTAAAAAATATTAACAAGACACTCTACTAGTTATTGGTAATGGGTAAGTAATTTTTTTCTTATTTTTAAATGTTGAATTGGATGTATGGTATAGGTGATGAAGATACTAATTTGAGTGATATTAATGTTTTGAGGAATTAAATTTCAATTTTATTTCAAATATGTTATTTTAAAAGTTGTCAATTGGATTTAGTTATATTAGTTGTGGGATGAAGTGTTATTATTTTCACCTAGATTTTATGTTATTATGAAAATTACAAAATTAATTATTTGAATATAGTACATTTTTACTGTTATATGTTTTACTATATTAATATGATAACTGCAAAACTAATTGTTTAAACCATACATTATATTATTTTATTAAAATGATTTACAAAGATAAAAAGTTGATAAATTTGAAAATTAAGATTTAGTATGATTATTTTTTGTAGGCACATGGCCGCGGACCCTAAGGCCTCAAGCCAAGGGTTGTAGGTGGGTTCCAGACCTAGTTTTCATTCATTGGTACTAGATTTCCGGAGGTTTCAATGAGGCACTTTCCCATTCTTTCAACAGAGATATATTTTGTACGATAGACTAGTGGCATCCACTTGACCATGGAAAATCAAGAGGACTTAAGATTTCGAGCCAATCCCGATCAAATGGTTGGAATTCAAACTACAGTCTGAGTACGATGGGGGGGATTCTTCATGCTGCATCAGAGATAATCTAAAAGTATCCACTAACCTAGAATTTATTTCGCCTCAAACAATTTCTTATCTGGCTCAGAGGAAGGAGGCTCTGAGTCTAAAGGGTTTGATGGAGCGCATGTGTGAATCCCCACCGCCTCGTTACCCCCATCCTCGAGCCATTCGTCTCCTATTCTCAATCCTTATTGCATCCACAGGTGGACAAGAAGACAAAGTTTGGTGTAGGCACGAAACTTATCTCTGAAGTTGGTTCACAAAAGCCAAACAAGAAGTGCATTAGAGATCAAACGGACTCGGTGCAAATGGTCGTGGGTAATAATGTGGCAGTCGAGGAGGTTGGAAAATTCTTCGAGACAAACATGGTGGGGGAATTCTCTAGTAAAAACCCGAAGGAGTGGTCACTCTCCACATGGCTAGAAAATAATTGGAAACTCAAGCTTGGCTACTCTCCAGTCTTTCATGTGCTAATTTGAGGCTGGCTAGTGTTCATCCTTCGGGCGCTTGAAGATTGCGAAAAAATATTGAGGGTTAATTGGAACTGGGGCCCTTCCGGTCCAAGGTTATGTAATTTGGACCCAGGATTCAACCTGAGAAAAGAACCAAGGTCTGTCATGAAGGTTTGAACAATATTGTGAGGTATTCAGTGGTTTTTTGGACCTCCCAGGCCCTAGAAGCCATTGACAACAAGTTGGGGGTCTTCTGTATCCTATAGCCCAATTGGGTGCAGAAGGAGGATAAGAGATGGGCATGGGTGCAAGCAGAGGTCAATCTGCATGACGATCTAGTAAGAAATGTAGATTTGCTATTCGACAATAAGATATGACACCAAAAAGTTGACCACTAGTGGTTTCCCTTTCATTGTTATTCCTTCCATGAATTTCACCACTTATAGGTGCATTGCAAAAACACACTACCCTTTTCTGCAAGGTTAGTGAGGAGATGGGTAAAAACATCCAAGGAGGTTTTGGAAGATGGCACTATTTTATCAGAGAACAAGGAAGTCGGTTTTGTCATATTGGATCCAAAGGAAGGAGGCCTGAGTGTCTCCTTGATTAATCAATCCCAACTCAATGTTCATTATGGTAAGCCTCTTAATAATCCTTCTTCCTTGCCCCTTTCTAAAGTTGATGTTGTTGTCCCCCCTCCCCTCCATATCTCTCCTTCTACCCTTTATCCCTCTATCCCAATCCCCGCCTTTGTCTCTCCTTTTATTCCCTCCCCTCCCCCTCTTCACACTCCTAGCTTGGTGGATAGGCCTCAGGCTCACTCCAAAAATGTGGAGGCTTCCTTGCTTTCTTCTCCCAACACGGTAGCCTCGACCCATTCCCCACCACCCAAAAAGGAATATGCACTAAGGTCATGTCCTCGAGGCAAATCTAACTCGTCATTGTCTGGGGGATTAGCCCTCGATCCAGTTCAATCCAACCCGGTGGACAGAAAATTGCGTCTTCTCAAATATCAATAGAAAGTTGTCATGAACATATGTAAAGGAAAATAGGCTACTATAGAGGGCGCCCTTAGAGTAGGGAAATCCCCCAGGGCCTCTCCTCCATGAAAATCCTATCCTTTAACGCATGGGAGGTTGGGGGCACTGATCCAAGTGGATCTTAGTGGCCATCCACCTTTTCCACTGAATCAACATTTGTTAGTCTATGGTTTTATAAACCATGATATTCACCCTTTTGATGGGGAATGCAATGTAATGCATTCTCCATTTGTTAATTATAGACATAATGTAATGATTTCCTAGTCGTATTATGTACATGCCGACAACATAGATTTAATGCACCAAATCCCATTAGAACTTCGCAGTTAAACGCGCTCGGGCTAGAGTAGTATTGGGATGGGTTGGCACCCAGGAAGTCCTAGTATTTTACATGCCTATGTCATTTTTTAAATTTATGCCTATCCCATTTCGAAGGTACGACACCCTTCAAGGTACAATTCAATTTTTATATCCCAATATTTGAAGGCCAGATAGATGCAGATGCTCTAGAAATATGGTTGAATCTACGATAAGTTTATTACTCTGTCCAAAAAAAATTGACAGCGGAAATATTACCTTTGCACTCCTTAAATCCCTTCCTCGTGTTAGAGCTTTGTGGGAAGGTTATTAGGAGAGGTACACTGCGGATGAATCTATGCCATTCAGGAGAGAACCCATTTGGGCGGCCTTTGTCGATTCCCTCAAGGAGGAGTTCTACCATGTTGGAAACTATAATGACCAATACATGAGATGGACGACTATGCATCAGAAAAGAGACCAGTCAGTGTCGAAGTACAGTAACATATTTCTTACCTTGCACTCAAAGTTGGGTATCAAAGACTCTAAGCGGCACCTAGTTTTCAAGTACCACAGTGGTCTACACAGGTACATTCAAATAGAGATGGATTTCTTGGAAATCTCCTCATTGGGAGTTGCTTATCGATATGCAGTCAAAATTGAGCAGAAATTCAAGCAGCAGAGTAAGAAGGATTTCACGTTTGCAAATACACCACAACAAAAGCATGGAAAAGGAAACCTTAATGAAGGACAAAGAAAGGAGGTTCAATTTCAAGAAAATCAGTCCAACCTGTCAACTAATAAGAGTGATGAAAAGTCGAAGAAATACATTAGAAAGTGGTATGAGTTCCACAAAATCCCCTGGCACAACACTGATGAATCTTGCTCGAAACAGTCATTGTTGGTTGAGCTTAAAGAAAAGGAGTCAGACCTTCACTCAGACTCTGATTCAAAACAGAGAAACAAGATCATCGATGCAGAACCCACTGCTACCACTGCGACCAAAACAATCCAACCAGAAGAACTAGAGGAGAATGAGGAAGGGGAGTGTCTCTTCCACTCATAAATGTGGGTAAAGCGGACCCCACTACATTTCATTATTGGCAGCAAGAGTTAGAAGAACTTGATCTCAGTCAAGGTCATCGAGACATTGAATATTTCAATGATGCCACACCCCCAACCATACACCATTGGATTTTTGATTCAGGGATGAGACATTCACGTCATCCAACAATGTCACATGTCCTACGACATCAAGCCTTCAAGGATGAGGTACTTTGTGATGTTTACCCACTTGAATTCTATGATGTTCTTTTAGGAAAACCATATATGTGGAAACGTCATGCTATCTATGATTCTAGGCCCCGTAGTGTCATTGTTACTTTGGGGGGTCAACTCTACTGGTTACCAGAGGTAGCTCTAACTATTACCACTTCATTTATCTCAAAAAAATAGTGCCGCAAAGTAATCTTTCAATCCACAAAGTTGACCCTCTTCATGATCTAGTCATAAGGTGAGCAGAAGGTCATTGTGACCTCTACATTCTCATCCCAAGACATTTCTATCCAACAAAATCAAGTTGACAATATTGTAGAGGAGCATGAGTATATTTCAGCTTCACCTACAAGGGTGCCTCTGCACTACCATGTCCCACATTCCATTGACTTGGTGTTCGATTCTCCCTTACCCAATGGTCCAATATATAGATGCTTCCCTCTAGAGAATGAGAGTCTTTCATATGTTTGTCATAGCTCTATTGGCCATGATCATTTTTAGGTGTGCTTGGGGGTCCAACCATTATCACCCATTGATATCACTCTTCTTGTTGCATCTTCACCGACAGAGTCTTCCCAAACTCAAAACAAGGAAGATCATGCAGCTATATTTTTTGAACGGATTTGACACCTCCACCAGTAGGTTCATGACATCCTTCCATGGGCCAAGTACAAGAAAGACAACTACTTCAACGAGGCAAGCGGCTCACCAAAGTTCAGATCCAAAAAAAAAATCCCCATCTCCTGAGGGAACTTGATGCAATGAGGACCATTTCTTCCTAAGGGGGGAGGATTGATCTAGGTGGATCTCAGTGGCCATCCACCTTTTCCATTGAATCAACGTTTTTGAGCATGTGGTTGTGATAAACCATGATATTCACCCGTTTGATGGGGAATGTAATGTAATGTCATCTCCATTTGTTAATTACATACATCATGTAATGATTTCCTAGTGGTATTATGTATATTCCTACAACATAACGTTAATGCATCAGTTATAATTAAGCGTGCTCGGGCTAGAGTAGTACTGGGATGGGTGACCACCCGGGAATTCCTAGTATTTTACATGCCTATGGCATTTTGTAAACTTAGACCAATTTATCCCACATGCATCATGGGAATTATTCTCCTCTCACTCTCTCATATTTAATCAAGGTGAAGGAGGTCCTTTAAGGATGCAATGGAGTGTGATGTAAACCTTTTTGCGAATGAAGAGTAGCCAACATCTCTTTTCTTCAAAGATAAGCTACCACCATTCTAGTCAGTTTTTGTCTACAATATTTTGTTATTTTTAATAGAAGTTGGGTTTCACTATATTTTGGTGTTCTCTGCTATCATTTTGTTTGTTTCTCATTTCATTCTCTACATAATCAAGATCAGGATCCCACAAAAATCTATCCCTCAAAAGGCTTATTACTGCCAAAATCTGGACATTTTTCTTATTCAAGAGACGATGTGTGAAGGATCAAAATCCATTCAAGTGTTGGAACCTTGGCTTAAGGGTTGGTCGTTTTGTGCAGTTAACGTTGCAGGTTAGTCAAGGGGACTAATCACAGGATGAAACCTTAACTGTAGAGCCTCTTCATCTTCATCATATCAGTCTTCTATCTCATTCAATCTGGCGGTCAAGGACTCTAGTTGCTGCTTCAAGGTGGTTAATATATATGGACATTGCAATGATCAAATCCCATTTTGGGAGAACTTGGAAGATTCCAGACTCTTCAATGACTCCAATTTTGTGGTGGGAGGGGATTTGAACTTCACAACCTCTCTTAGAGAAGTTTGGGTGGCTTTCCCTCAGTTTGATCATCAATGCAGTTTTTTCTTATCTTTTCTGGAGAAATTTCACTTAGTGGACGTTGAGCCCATCAAATTTGTGTTCTAATGATGATGCAGTAGCAAAACGACTGGATATATTTCTGGTTTCCAAACATTTACTGGGAGGGAAACTGACTTGGAAATTGTGGCTCTCTCAAGGTGGACAGTTTGACCATAGGCTAGTTCTTCTTTCGTTATCCTCTGGGAGATGAAGCCCCCTTCCATGCTCAAATTCAACCCAATTTGTTTACAATAGGAGGAAAATCGAGCCCTAGTGACCAAAAATTGGGTTGAATTATCCCCAAATGTTGGCTCCACATTCATGCATCAATTCGCTCAAAACTTGGCTCGAATTGAACAAGTCTCGAAGCAATGGCTAAAGTCCTAATTAATGAATTCACAGCTAGAGCTAAGCGAGGTCGAGGAAGTAATCTATAGGCTCTATGAGACTCTATATGAGGGTTCCCTTGATGAAACTCAAATCCTTCAGCTAAAGGAAGCTAAAGCTGTGAGACATGAGCATTTGGCCAAACAAGAACAAACCTGGAGACTGAAAAGTAGAGCCTTGTGGCTAAAGGCGATAGACAACAATATTCCAAATGCTTTCATCAGTATTCCAAATTCTGTAGAAACATTAACTTGATCTGGTAGATTTTTAAGTAGGATGGCTCCAAGACTCATACTTTTGAGGAGAAGGTGGAAGAGGGGGTCAATTTATTTCACTCTCTTTTTCAAGAACCAAGGGGATGCCCCATACACGAAATTTTTAAGGTCATATCTAAGTTCCCTGTGGCTTTCACGGAGGAGATGAACCATTCCTTATGTAAGGAGGTCACTAAAGCAGAGGTTCATGAGGCTCTCTTCTCATTCATAAAGGAAAAATTCCTATGCTTAACGGACTCACTATATAATTCTATGTGGGATTCTATGAACTCATTAAGGACAACTTGCTCAAGGTAGTGAGGGAATCCCAAAGCTCTGGAAAAGTACTAGGATCCTTCAATTCTATGTTTATAGCGTTAATCCCACACAAGAAATATGGTGGAATTTTGGGAGACCGTCGTTCGATTTTGTGTTGTAACGTTATATAGAAAATAATTTCAAAAGTAATTGCCAAACGAATAAATCCTCTCCTTTCTAAAATCAGTTTGGAAGAGTGATTTGGTTTCCTACAGCACAAACAAATTCATGGTGTGGTTTCTATGGCCCATGAAACCATCCACTCGACCAAAAAATCTAGTCAACTAATGATTGTTCTTAAACTTGACCTCTCCAAAGGTTATGACCGATTTAGTTGGATTTTTCTCTGCCTAGTGTTGCTGAAAATGGGGATGGCCCTTCCTATGGAAAACTAGATTATCAATTGCATCCATTTTGTAACCTTCGCACTTCTTATAAATGGGTCCCCTTCAATATTTTATTGGGCGTTGTGAGGGATACAACAGGTTTTTCCCCTTTCTCCTTTCTTATTTCTAATTGGTTTGGAATCCTTTAGTAAACTTATGGAAGATGTGAGAAGAATGGGGTCGTTTTGGGGCATAAAAATGGCCCGAGATACCATTTCCCACCTCTTGTTTATCGACAACATTCTATGTTTTTCTAGGGGAATGGTTAGGGATATCTCGAAGATCAAAAGGGTTCTTCGCCTTTATTTCAAATCTAAAAGAGTGGTGGTGAACCTTGAAGAGTCTTGTCATTACCTAAGCTTTGTTCTAGACAGAGTAAAGAATGAAATTTCAACCATCTCTACCTTTTAGTTAAAGAAACTAGAGAACAAATTTAAGTACTTAGGATTTCACCTGAAACCTGAAATTTATAGGTTTGAAGATTAGATCTAGATGGTCAAAAAGGTAGAACAACACGTTTCATTCTGGGTAAATAGACTTCTTTCAAGGGGAGGTATACTAATCTTATTAAAATCAGTCATTGAGAGCATTCCAGTATATTGGATTTCCATTGTCTCGGTCCCTAAAGGATTCTTCAAAATATTAGGAAGGAAAGATTTCAATTCTTATGGTCCGGTTCTCTTTGCTCAGGAGGAATCTCATTGGTCAAATGGAATAGGGTAGATTTCCCCAAGGATATAGGAGGTTGGGGGCTAAAGAAGATTCTCTGATTTTCTCAGGCCCTTATACCCTAGAGTCTAGGGAGTGTTTCAGTGGGTAATTCCCTTTGGTGCAAGGTTCTCAAATCAAAATACCTTAATGGGCTCTCTTTGGAAGAGTGGTATCAATCGCCTATAAAGTATTTGAAAGGGTCTTGTTGATTAACATTAGTACATACATATACACCCGTATTCTTCTTCCTTGCCTTCCTATATTCCTCGTATTTTATCTAATTAGTCATTTTTCTCTTTCAAATGTGGGTTGTGGATCAAGCTACCATCAAATCCCAGGTCTACAGACCCACAAGCCCATGTAACTTTATTTAGTTGATTTTCTTTTCTTGCAATCCCAACACTTAGTCATTTTTATGCATTGCAGGAGACCAACCCATTCCTATCCCACAAATCCTAATGTCTCGTATCCTGCAGTTGCACAGCACTTAGAATGACCTTTCTACCTCTGCATCCTCCAAAATGCACCCTTTACCTTTTTATACTTAGCCATTTTGTTTGAATACGGATGCGATACAACTTTCCTCTCCACTTACTTTTTCCCTCACATCTTGTGTCCTGCAATCTCGTGTTCTACAAAATGACCCATTCACTTTCGCGACCTGCATAATGTCCTCTGCTCATACTTAGTCTATTTTGTCATTATGGATGTGGGAGTCATCCCCTTTTACCTTTTTTCATTTCCCATGTCTTCACAATCTCGCAATTCACCATTCCCGCACCCCACAATCCAACATTCACCATATTACATTCTACATTCCCCTTTCCACACTTCCATACTTAACCATTTTCCATATTCCACGACATTAGATCACCATTTCCCAATCGCATTTATTTCCCCCCACCACGTCATCCACCACTTGTGTGAACATAATATCATTATTAAAGTGGCGAAGATTTCGTAAAGATTTGTAATAAATTATAAATCTTACTGTGCAAGTCAAAAACTTTGAAATAAGAGCTATGGTGGTTAATAATCATAATCAAGGAAACAAGTGGTAAATTTAATAAAGGATTAATATGCCATGTTGTAAAAACATTATATCGATAGTAGTGCCACCTATTGGTAAGAATATAAAGCAATGCAAATTATGTCAATTAGGAGAAATGATTTGTATTATGGAGATACACTTAACACTCTAGGACATGAAAACCATGAGTTCCAATGGTCACAAGCTTAAGTGGTACAAGGCACTCCTTCCCGCTAAGAAGGAAACAAA
Organism: Picea sitchensis; assembly: GCA_010110895.2. NCBI lineage: Eukaryota > Viridiplantae > Streptophyta > Pinopsida > Pinales > Pinaceae > Picea > Picea sitchensis. The sequence goes on along the minus strand of SNQJ01S0006160.1, from coordinate 14,927 downwards.
CCAAGTTTGGAGCTCAAGCATAGCACTGGCTGGTTGTGTACCTGAGGTGATGGATTTCAAAGAGCTAGTTCTCTTGTGTGTAGACAAATTTGATACAGAAAGAAGAATAATCCAAGTTCAGGGGAAGCGGCCCATATCCTTGGCTCCTTCAGTTTTCACGAGAATTATATGAATCCTAAAACCCACCATGCATTTCAAGAATGACGAAACCAATGAATTTCTTAAGAAACATAGAGGTGGAGAATAGCTCCTCGAGAAATATCTAGCTAACCCAAGAGCTAATATCAATGCCGCTAAGATTGATGTAACTTTAAAATACCCCTACATAGAATTTACCTGGTTGTTTTCCTGTATCATTGGAATGGATTCCATGGCCTCTGTGCCAAAAAAAATTGTTTATATTCTTCACTTTGTTGTCCATGAGGTTTCCCTGATTGATTGGAGCCAGATTATTTCAAATGAAATTTCATTTAAATTGAGTGGTTTGAAAAGAACTTGAAAATTCTATATGACTTATTATTTGATATTTTCCATAGCCTACTGCCACATATTCGAAGACTTGTTGAGGGAAACGAGTGTTTATTTCAAGGTGGAATTAGTGTTTGTCTGGTATCCAGCCTTATGGAGACACAAGGCTCAAGACAATTTCTACCCGATCCACAAAAAATTTATTTTTGAACTCAAAAAATTAATCTTTGGTCCTAACACATCGAGACTGTCACTTGATGTTGCTTCCTTTCTCACAGAGAAAGGAATTTTTTAGACTACAGAGAATTTCGGTGTTCTAAGATTATTCGGTTTCCAAGAGAAAAAAAAAATTCTCCCCTTCTATGTATCTGATAAACACTTCGTCATCGACGTGTGCAGATAGTACAAGTACTGGACACACTTCTTTAATGAAAAAAGGAAGAAGTAGTTCATTCCATTTCCTTGGAGAGTTGGAGAAGTTGTTGTCAAGCATATTTCTCATTTGGATGAATTTGCGGGACAATTTGACCAACTTGGTTTGAAGGAATTTTAATGCATAGAGGGTTTCAACCCTAATGATCACATGTTTTATGCACCACATGTCCCTAGTGGGATATTCTTCTTATTTCTATCAATCTAAATAGTTAAAGGGAGGAGGAGACAATCAAAATATCCTCGAGACATTAGTTAATAAATCCCTAAACGATATCAAAGAATTAGCTAGAACTAATTAGTGTTATAGACAAAATGACAGAGAAGTAATAAACAAAAACCCCAATTCACCCAATTTTTCATAGAGAAGTACTCCAACTAAAACAAAACATGGAAGTCGTGGTATGGAAATAAGAAAAACACCTGCCATAACTTCAGATGATGGCAGTGACAAAGACCCTACGAAGAAAAAATTGGAAATATCCCATGTTGTACATACTTATGATAAAAGAAAGAGAGAGACTCAGAAAATGGAACTGGAAATATCCGAAATTGAAGAGAATCTCCGAGCTATGTATGTGTTGG
>SNQJ01S0006160.1:0-12965 GCA_010110895.2 Picea sitchensis | reverse complement strand
CTCTGCCCTGTCTGCATCAGTGTCTTCTGCATACCCCTAGCACTTTTTGTTCTTCTGCCTTTTTTCTGTATGCGCCATATCCCTTTAATTCACCATTCCTCGACTGTGCATTTCTGCTCCTACGCTCTACCTCCTTGTACACCCCTCAATTCTCCTACACAGCGACAACAACCCTTATCTCTTCTTTGTTCAACATTCTTATAGTCTCTGTTGTCTTTGTGCATGAAATATTCACAATTCCTCTGCATGCTCACTCCACGCCAAATTCCTCCACAACTTGAGTGCTCTGTCTGATCATCATCGTGACTCTTCAGCTTCTCTGGTCGTTTTCCACTCGTTCAACATCACTGTATGTTATACTGAGATTCCTCAGCCTCTCTGGCAGTTTGAGACTCTTCGTCTTCTCTGTGACAGTCGAGCTCACCTTCTCTGTTCCAGTTACAGGCCTTAATGCTCATCCAGCTGTCAATCGCCTCCACGAACATATTCATTCCTCTTGAAGATTCCCAGATACTCTTCACCTCCTCTGTCAATGATCCCAAAGTGTCTTCAAGTCCTCTGGCAGAAACAATCAGTGGTTTCTGGCAGTTACACTGTGTCGTGCTACAATAGCCCTCCGATCTTGTTCAAATTCACCTGCACCATTGGATTGATTCCAAGGGATCTTACATTCATTTCGGCATTTCGGCTTTCGACAGTTCGACATTCGTGTGACCATGTGTCTCGACATTCCCAGTCGCGATCCCCGAAAAGGAGCTTGGTTTCTCTAGCTCTTTCCTCCATCTCTCGCTGATGTGACCAAGGGATGTGACCACAACCTTATGCATAAGGCGCTTTCGCGATTTCGCATTTCATGAATCTGGAGATGAGGCATATCGACTCTCCAAGTCGCGATCCCTGAAACCCTGAAATGGCGTGGGATCAACGATCCCGATCAACACTTGATCTGACGGCTCAGATCATTTCGCGATTTTGCATTTCGCGATTTCGACATTCTTGATGTTCAGTGTTCTTGTCACTTCAAAGTCCCGATCCACGAAACTCCAAAATGGGGTCGAATCAACGGTCTAGATCACATCTTAATCTGACGGCTACGATTAAGTCACGATTTCTCATATCGCGATTTCGGGATTCCTGTGGTTATTATTCTTTGACATCTCCAACTCTCGATCCGTGAAACTTCAAAATGGACTAGGATCAACGGTCCAGATCAAACCTTGATCTGACGGCTCAGATTAAGTCGTGATTTCGGGATTCTTATGGTTAATATTCTTTGACATCTCCAACTCTCGATCCACAAAACTCTGAAATGGAGTGGGATCAACTGTCCAAATCAAACCTTGATCTGACGGCTCAGATCATTTCGCGATTTCACATATGGCAATTTTGGCATTCCTGTGGTTAATATTCTTTGACATCTCCAACTCTCGATCCGCGAAACTCCGAAATGGAGTGTTTGACATGCTCTAATCTTCTGCCATGCATCCCTCTTGGATCAACGGTCAAGATTTTATCAAGACTTCGCAACCCCACGAGCCTTCATTGAGCCTGATCAATGGTCCATATTTGGCCTCGATCTAACGGTTGAGATTATTTCGCGATATCGCATATCACGAGTTCGAGAGGTGAAAGGCTGGAGCATTTCATACCTTTGACTTTCCAATCAGCGAAATGATGATCTGTGTCCACGTGTCCTTCCCGAATATGGACGGTCCTCCTGCTTTCGGGATTTTGTAAGCCCACTTCTCCTAGCACTTTAAAGAACGTGCAGGCTCTCCTGGATCCAACGGTGGTCGGACCCTACGCTCGGATCTAACACCCGATATCTATCCTCCATATCTGCGCGCTCCTCTTGTCTACATTGAGATCTGACAGCCATCGAGAATTCTGAATTGTTGATCCAACAATCACTGTTGCTGCTCCTCCCCATTATTACTGCGTTGTTGATCATGCTCCTGTACTCAAGCCATCATTGTTGCTGTACTTGCCATCAATGACAAGCATACACTGCCTATAAAACATGCCAACAATATGTAGATGAAGTCATTGAAGAACCCAACTAGTCAAAAAACTGACTATTGGAAACCCAAGAAATTTTTTAAGCTCTGGTTACCAAATAACCAAAGATATTTGAAGAAGAATTTGTCACACTTCACCATTCAACCTACCATACAAATTCCAAAAAGTTGTTAATAGAGAAGGTTAACTTGAAAAATAAGATAGTGTCTGAAAAATGGAAATCAGAAATTAATTTCCATGGGGTTGCACCTCAAACATTGTACATTTTTATGAGGCAACCGAGGAAGCACTATAAGAATCCATTTTTTATATTGAGAGAGAAAATTTAATTCTAAAATAAAAAATAAAGGAATTAGAGAAATATCTAATTCCGAAACCATTGTTTGTTGATCCATTAACAGCAATTCAACCAACACTTACCATTGATGAAATCCCATAAAGCATCAGTAAGTTAAAAGGTTCCTTCAGTTTGTTGTTGGTTGTGAGAAAATACGTTGGAGATGAAATTCAAAAAAGAATAGACCCAATCCATGAAATCTAGGAGCTAGTACAAAGTTGAACCAGTTTTTCAACGAGGATTATGCATTTAAGAGAATATCTCCAAAAGTATCTAGAGAATGACAAAGGTTTTTACAAGGAGGTTGTGGGAATGTTTGCGACAAAAGTTTCAAGTCTGAGTGACATCCAAAAAAGAGAAAAAAAACTTCCATCTAGTATCTGAATGAAGCAAATTAACGCATGTTGTCTAAAAATAATTAAAAGTTTAAGAGAAATGTTGTTTGAATTAGATGTTGTAAAAATCAAGAGAGATGACTTGTTTCTAAAACTTGTTGATATTACAAAGGAACTTGACAACCCAAATTTATTAATGTATACCATACTTATGTCTAAAGAGAAACTGTCAGATCAACTTGAAGTATTAAAACTTACATCGGCGAGTGAGTTTACTGACTCAATATAATTCTCTAAAGATGAGGTTGAAAGGTGGCTTGTTCGATACATTAATAAGAATGATGATATGAAGGACACAATCAAGGACACATTGCACCAATTAAGTATTGACTTAAGATAAATTGAGAATGAACTATTTGAAATAAAAAAAACCAAGCACGACAAAATAGTTGCTCTGATGAGGGAGTACATTGAAGAATGGTTGAGAAAATATTTGGTTAATATCACCCACACATATCAACAGGAATGGGTTACAATGGTTATGCCACCCCCAACATAGTAACAACCATATACAAAATAAGTATCAGCAAGCAAGTAAAGGGTTCGAAGATTTCCATCGCAGTAAGTCAAGTAGCAACCTTATTCTTGCCCTTGTGATTTTTCTTCCTCGGTCATTTGTCATTTGGCCTTTTTTGTTCCCAGTAACCTGTGAAACCTGAGGATGACCATCGACTGTTTCTCTTTTTCCTTCAAGGTATATTTTTTCATTTTATGGTCTGCAAGATCCCCATCTCAGTCCTCTTTGAAGGAAAAACAAAATATATTTTATTTGTAACCCAATACAATACTCTTTATTTATTTAAAGATATCTATTTTTTTTTAGGTTCCCAAAGAACTAATTTGGAACATAACATTATTGATTTCTCAAGACTTTGAATTTAAGCATGAGATTTTAGATGTGTGTCTATCATAATATTTATTGTGTTTAATGCGATTATCATTTAGAGTTCTTTGTTATATGCGGTGGATACTTTCCTTTCCCTTTTGTTGAATATTGTGTTCTACTTTGATGAATGTTGTGATGGAAATGTCATCTTATTCTACTACATACTTGTTTGGTTTATAAATCTTGTAACATATTGAAAATTTTTTCTTTCTACAAGATACATGGTCCTTTCTCAGGTATTCTTTGCATGTGAATATTTATTTCAAGAATAAATCATGGTCCTCTCTCAAGCACTTTTTTTGTCCTTGTATGTTATTTGAAATAGAGGAGTACCACCACTTTAAAAACAAAGGGGAATTAATCCTCATGAGGTTGAATTAAATACTGTAAGAAAATATTTTAGATCAACATGTCTATAATCTAGAAATCCTTGGTATCAACATTCCCTTTAGTTGGAACATAGATTGTATGGAAAATCGACGATGGTAGATCGGTCAGATTAGGAGTTGATCCATGGATGGGGAATGGCAATGATTTTCTCATGTTGGACCCCCTAATTGAAGTGCTCCACTCAGAAAACATATTCACACTATCTAATGCACGTGCTCAGGATCCTCAACAAAGGGAGAGGGCAGGCTGGTGATCCTCTTTTTCTTTAGGGTTGGTCGAAGCAGAGGAGTTGGAATGGAATCTTTATGTCGGGATCTTAGTACCTAACTACATTATTCTTCAGAATGATGAGCCTGATAATCTCTATTGGTAAAAAAAAACCCCAAGTCGAGGGATTACACTGCCAAATTGGGATACAAATCCTAGATCGAATCTCATTTTGTGGAAGATGAAAAATGGCGGTGGCGGTTTGTCTGGAAAACCCATGCACCCTTGAAAAAAAAATTACACTTTGGTTAACTCTCTCCAATAAAATTTTAACTTGGGAAGTATGATGCAATTGTGGTTGGGTAGGCCCTAGACGGTGTTTATTATGTAAAAATCACGAGGAGTTTACTTCTCACTTATTATTCACTGTGTGTATGCAGAACAAGTAGAAGGCTTAGCTTCAAAAGAACTGAAGCCTACATTCCAGTGGAAGAAATCCATCCTGGAACATTATTTAAGGGATTGGTTATCTAATAGAGCAATCAAAAGATTTAAAGGCATGCCTAGGTTTATGTTTTTTTGTATCTGGTGGGCCCATAATTTAAGTATCTTGAAAGACAAGGACACCACCCCTGAAGTTATAGCAGGCATAATTTTGAACATGTCCAAGAAGTTCATGTCATACATTAGGATAAAGATCCAAGAATTCCAATTATTCTAGAGCTTGACATCGAAATCCCTTGGGGAGTTTTTGACAGGGCATGCCAAGGGAACCCTCTAGTGGATGTGATTGGATGTGATTGGTGTGGTTGTTTATATAAAACAAAATCACTACATTCATGTTCGATATGCTCCTGGAAGAGGAACATACAACAGAGTTGAGTTCATTTCCCTTCAAACTCTCTTGGAAATTAATTCTTCTAAAGAACTCAAAATGTTGCAAATTATAGGAGACTCCAAGCTAGAAATTGATTGGGTGAGGCAAAAAGTGATAGTTTATGATATTAGGATGAAACCTTTATTGCAAGACATCAAGCAATCTATGCAAACTTTCGAGTGGCTTTCTTGCAACCACTTTTTTAGAGAGCTCAACAAAAAAGTTGACTCATTGTCCAAGGAGCGCTTGGTTTCTATGATTTCCTCGATGATGAAGAAACCAAATCAACGGAGTTCTAACTCTAATTTTAGTGTTGAATGTTTCCTAGGATGCATCTTTATAAATACTTGTAAAAGTAATTTCTAATCTCTTAGAGATTTGTCTTGGTGCATCTTTATAAATACTTGTAAATTTAATTTTTAATCTCTTAGAGATTTTTAAGTCACTTAATGATTGGAGCATAAGCTCTCAAGAAGATTAAATTCCACAATTGGATAGAAAATTAAGCTCTCAAGAAGATTAAATTCCACAATTGGATAGAAAATTAATAAGTATAAAATATAATATATGAATGAATGATAGAATATGAATATTACGTTGAGAGGGGCCCACTATATAATATCCCGTGTGTCTTTTGTGGCGTCTTTTGTGGAGGAGTCAGGACTCTTAATATATATTATTAATATATTCCTTTTATTTATTATTATGTATATTACATTTCCCTCTTCTTCAAAATTGCTTGTCCTCAAAGCAATGAATTTTTCCATGAATTCGTCTTGTCCTGTGATTATTCCTCAACTGAGGTGGAATAAAACATTGAGGTGGAATAAAACATGTTGTGGGTGGATTTTATTCTTCTTGGAATGTGGTCTTGGTATTTTTCATATAATTCTACCTAATTCTACCTAATGTATGTGATTAATTCTAATGATATTTTTAGTGGTTCATTATCATCACAATCTAACATGTCTTCCTCAACATGAATCTCTATCTCTTTTTTAGTTAACAGTTTTGCAATGATATAGTTGTTTAGATGCACATTTATGGCCTGAAAACCAATTTTTACCACATTTACAACATTTATTTTTCTTTCTTTTTTCTTCGTCATCATCGGAGTTGCTTATGGACGTGTCTGATTGCCTTTTATATTCATGTTTGCTATACTTCTGATTGCTACATTTGTAACCAGATGACCGTTTGTCCCCACAGAACCTGCAACCAATGTATTTTCATCGTGAATACGTCTTATCGAATTTTTGTAACAATGACCTCTCAAATTTTTTCTCTGCGGCTTTATCCTTATGCCTTGCTATTTCAATAATCATAACATCATGCATTTTTAGTTCGTCCTGGATATGTGGCTTGAGACCTCCCACATAATATTGGAGTAACTGATTACTAGATATCTCAAACACTCATGTAGTGAGGGCTTCCCATTGATGCGTAAATTAATCTACGCTACCTTCCTATTGTAGCCTGGTGAGTATTGAGAAAACTTTGTTTATGGCGATTCCCTGGAATCTTTTGAAGAAAACATTTTTGAAGGAAATTCTAATCATATAACTGATTTCCTCCTTCCCACCATAGATACCAATTGTAAGCGTCGCCTTCTAGATACATGGATGCATATTTAACATTTTCTTTGTCTGTTGTAACTTTATATATATTGAAATACTCTTCAGTCTTCTTAAACCATGCCACACATTGGTTATCACCTCCATTGTATTTTGAGAGTTCTATTTTGGCCTTTGGGGGATATATCATTAAGGGTTAATATTGTGCTATCAATTGAGAATTGAGGATTTGTTACCAAATTGTAGAGGGTGGTGGTGGTGGTAGAAGGTTAAGCATGCTTAAAGAACTTGGTTGTGATTGGGTGGGTTGTTGACGACCTTATTTTTTTTTTTTTTTTTTATAAGATTTAAAAGCTCATTATGCTTTTTATTATGATCTTGCGTTATGACATTCATGTTTTGCTTCAGTTCGATAGTTATCTCTTGTTTTGAGTTTGTTATTCCTTGTCATAATTCAACCCCGACCTCTGCAAAAATGTTATTTTTAAGCTCTTTCTTTAGATTGGCTATGCCCTGTTGTAATTCAACCCCGACTTCTACCGCAATTTTATCTTTAAGTTTATGTGTTAGCTCTTGTTTGAGTGCATTATTGTTGTTCTTTATTGTTGTTGTGTTAGCCCTGTTAAATCGTGTTTGAATGGGTATGCGAAATCATGGAGAGGAATCGCGAGGGGAGGTTACAATGGGGATAGAATTCATGGACGAAGGAGAATGAGGCGGAGTTGGTCGCAGAGGGTAGTGAATGGTAGTGGAATTAAAAGAATTCAAGAGTACACAAAAATTCAAGGTGAATGTGGGCGGGCGGAGAGGGATGATGTTCCACCGAGGAGAGGGGAAGACACACTCTAATACCAATGGAGCATAAACTCAAGAAGATTCGATTTCCACAATTGGACAAAAAAAATATCATAAGTATAAAATATAATATATAAATGAATAATAGAATATGAATATTACATTCAAGGGGGGCCGTTATATAATATCCCATGCGTATTTTGTGGAGGATTCATGACTTTTAGTCATGACTCTTAATATATTCTTTTCATTTAGTATTATCTTTATTTCTTATTATGTATATAACAATGAATTTTATTTAATCTTACAATTCTCCTTAGAATTGGCATATGATATTTTTAATCTCCGCGTTCTTGTTGATCAAGTACCATCATGTATTTTCCTTAGTTTGATATTTAATGTAAGATATTAAACTTAAGTTTCCTATTGAAATAAAGAAGAAATGGGTTATTTTGTCGCAAGAGGAAAATGAAGAATACTTATGAAGCATTTCCCACTAAATATCCTTAAAAACTATTTAATGAACTTGTGATTGTATCCAAAAACTTACAGAGATGTCAAAAAGATAAACCAAAGAAGATTTTCCTTTTAACAGCTAAAACCAGACTTGCATGAAAGTAAACTAACTAGAATAAAAAAATTAATAATATGTATGTAAAGGTTAACATATTAAAACTATTTTATAAGGAGAGGGGGAAAATGAAGATGTATAAATATAATGAGTAAAAGAAGATTTGTTAGAAAAATAGGATCATAGAGAAATAAAATAAAACAAATGCGTAAATAAAACACAAAAGATACACAATACAATAGAGACATAGATATATGTGGTTCACCCAATGTGGGCTACATCCACCAAAGAAATTTCTAGGTCCTTTCTTTATTATTATCCAACAAATGAAGGGATACAACCTATAACATACTCAATGTAAATTCATCTTCTCTCTTTCACGGTCTCCTCTTTCATATTACAATATTCACTCACATACACAACTGCAATACAATTCCTTCATAAAAGAGGCTTTCCTTCTAGGGAAAAAAACCCTAACATAAATTCTACCATCAAATATGTGACCTTATAATGAACGGTCCAAATTGACTACGAAATTACAATATTTTACAAAGCAATTTTTCCCAAAATTTCACTTCGTGGGCACTACCCTCGAATCCCCTACTAGGGGGGGCTCCAAAATTTCTCATCGCCCCCCCTAGACCCCCCTGGCGAGAGATGTGGGGGGGGAAGCCTCGCCACACCCCTCGATAAAGAAATGGGATCCAAAACATGGTTGAAACAAGACCTATGAATCATGAAGATAATCAATCTCCATAACCAACAATCTCCCACTTGGATATTGATCACAACAACTTCACTGGTGTTGTATCTGCTAGACTATGATTCACCTTGGACCTGGAAAATTTCTCATATTCACCTTCATGCTTGAAGACCAATTGGAACTGAAAAGGAACTCAATTTCTCCTTGATTACTACCTTTGTTAACATGTCTGCGAGATTTTGGCTAGTTTGTATCTTTTCCAACTTCAATTGTCCATATTCCAAGACGTATCATATGAAATGCTACCTGAGTTGTATATGCTTAGTCTTAGAATGGAAGATTGAGTTATTTTCAATATGAATGGCACTCTGGCTATCACAGTACAACCTGTTATTCTCATGTTTCTTTCCCAATTCCTTCATAAACCTTTGTAACCAAATCATCTTTTTGCTAGCCTCTGTAGTAAAAACATACTCTGCTTTCATTGCGGAAAGTGAAACCACCTTTTACAGTTTCAAAAACGAACTTGTTGTTGACATTCCACCTACACTAAAAGCATACCTTGTGGTGCTCTCCTGTTATCTTTATCACCTACCATATCTAAATCAACATATCCTTGTAGAACAATGTTTGAACCTCCAAAACATAATGCATGAGTAGCAGTACCTCTCAAATACATGAGAATCCATTTTACTACCCCCCTAATGTTATTTACCTAGATAGTTCATATACCTACTCACAACTCCCACTCCATGTGCAATATCTATTCTTGTGCACACTATAACATACATCAAGATACCAACTATTGATGATTAAGGGACCTTAGAAATGTAGTTTATCTACTCTTGTGTCTTGGGACACATTTCCTTGGTTAATTTGGAATGGTTGGCCAAATGTGTACTAACTAGTTTTGCATTCTGCATTCTAAACCTCTCCAACATCTTCTCTATGTACTCACCCTGAGAAAATATCCATTTGTGATTTTTCATGTCTCTTGATATTCTCATACCAAGGATTTTATTTGTAGCACCCAAATCCTTCATCGAAAATGAAATAGCTGGTTTATTTTTTAGCACATTTATATCCTACTTGTTAGACCCTGCAACAAGCATGTCATTTACATATAATAGCAAGACAATATAGCTTCCATTTTCTAGCCTCTTAAAATAAACACAGTGATCAGAATGACATCTACTATAACCTTGTTCTGTCATAAACCTATCAAAGTTCAAATACCACTTCCTTGGAGCTTTCTTTAGGCCATACAAGCTCTTCTTCAACATGCATACAAAATTCTCCTTTCCTTTGACCTCATACCCCTGTGGTTGTTTCATATAAATTTCCTCCTCCAAATTCCCATGGGGAAAAATTGTTTTTATATGTAACTGTTTAAGATGCAAATCTTCTACTCCCACAAGACTTAAAATAGTCCTAATTGAAGTCATTTTAACAACAGGAGAAAATATTTCATTAAAATCTATACCTTTCTTTTCTGCAAACCCCTTTACAACAAGTCTAGCCTTGTACCACTTTTTTCTTCCATTTTCTTCCTTCAACCTGTAAACTCATTTATTCTGCAATGCTCTTTTTATTGCAGGAAACTGAACCAAGTCCCAAGTTTGGTTATTTAACAATGAACCCATTTCCTCTTTCATTTCATGGTCCTACTTCTTTTTGGTTTCTACCTGCATTGCCTCTTCATAACTTTCTGGTTCACCAGATTCAATCAACAATAAATAATACAATGAATGAGAATATCGTTCAAGGGGTCTACTTAACCTAGTATATCTTCTAACAACACTTGCTAGAGTTTGAGGTACTTGTTTTTCCTGTTGTTGTGCATTTTGATTTTCTAGTACCTTTAGAATTTCAATTTCTTTGATTTCATCAAGAACTGTGTATTATGTGTTTTCCTTTTCATGTTTCTTTCCCTGCAATTGATCTTCTTACATGACCTTTTCATTGAATACCACATCTCTACTCCTAATTATTTTATGATTTTCATAATCCCATAAGCGATAACCAAAATAATTAACACAATATCCAATAAAGGTACACTTCTTGGATTTTTCCTCAAGCTTTGTTCTATTTTATTTATCAATATGGAAAAATGCTTCACAACTGAAAGTTTTCATAAATAAGTAGTTTGCCTTTTTAACTGACCATGCCTCCTCTAGAATGGCACCATACAAAGATATTCAAGGCCCTTTGTTTATTAAGTAAACAACAATATCTACAACATCTGCCCAAAACTGTATGGGAAACCCAACATGCAATCTCATACTCCTTGCACGTTCCATTATTGTCATGTTCATCCTTTATGACACACCATTTTCTTGTGGTGTTACTGGAACTATATTCTCTCTATGAATCTCATGGTATGAATAGTAATTATCAAACTCATTGTTGTAGTATTCACCTTCATTGTCTGATCTGAGACACTTCAACCTTTTTCCTGTCTCATTCTCAACCAAAGCTCTTCATTTCTTCACAATGTCAAAAACATCAGATTTTTGTCTAATTCAATAAACCCAAGTTTTCCTAGTTGCATCATCAATAAAATTAACAAAATAATGAGAGACACCAAGAGATAATATCTGAGTTGGTCCCCATACATCTGTATGCACAAGCTCTAATTTTTCACTCTTCTTTTCCTTCCCAAGTCTGAGAAATTTGACTCTCTTTTGTTTTCCATAAATACAGTGCTCACAAAAATCCAAATGAACTTGTTTAAGATCTTAAAAAAAAAAAAAAAAAATTGTGAAGTATCTGGATCCCTTTCTCACTCATGTGTCCAAGCCTATGATGCCACAATGTTGTATCCACACCTGTAGAAGCTAAAGATATTCAAGAGTCACCATTACCAGTACATAAATAAAATGTACCTACCTTCTATCATTTTGCCATTACCAATGATCCTTTAGTGACCTTCCATGCCTTATCTGTAAATGTAGATATTCATCCTTCACTTTCCAACTGGCCTGTTGAAATTAGATTTATTCTCAGATATGGTATATGTCTCACCTCTTTCAGCAACCATTGTTTCCCATTATTTTGTTTTATTTTTACCTTACCCATTCCAACAATTTGACATGGTTCATCATCACCCAAATAAATTTGTCTGAAATCACCTTGAACATAATCTTGGAAATATTTCCTATAGGGTGTGGCATGAAATGAATCCCCTGAATCTACTACCCAAGATTCAGTAATATTATATTAAGAAATAATCAAAGCATCTTGTAACACATCACCTGTTACATTTTCTTCCTGATTTTTCTCCTCCTATCCATCTCTTTGTTTCTTTGGAGCTCTGTAGTCTTTCTTCAAATGTCATTTCTTCCCACAATTCTAGCACTCTATATTTCCTAGTCTGGATTTGGATCTGTCCTTCCTAGAATTCCTGCGGTTGCCTAAGTTATTTCCTCTATCCTTTTTTCCTTCCCTTGTTATCCACGATCAACACGTTACTTGATGTCTCACATGTGCTTTTCCGTCGCATTTCCTTGCTAAGGATAACACCAACAACATCATCAAATTTCAGAGTGTTTGAACCAGAGAAAAAGTTACTTACAACCATTGTAATACCCCAAGGATGAGCTCCAATTATATCTCTATATTGTAAACATGTTTTCTATAGGTTGGTGAGCCAAGTAATTGTAAGTTGGTAAGCTTATGTGCAAGTAGGCCGGAGAGCCTAGGTGTTAAAGGCCAGGAGACTGTTTTGTACATGTAATTATGCACTTTGTTAATATTAAAACATCGTTGCGTGTAGACCGACCACGAAGAAAGATTGACGGGGGACTAAGTTTCCACAAGGTTGGGTAAGGGAGGAGGTTAAGTGTTTGGGCCTAGGGGCTAAGCTAGGGGGGATTACCTCTAAAGAGGATAATAATTTATTATTATTTCCTAAAAGGCTAAGGTGGTCAATTGACCAAGTGTTTTCCTAAGTTCCTGGAAAGGGAACGTATGCAAAATGGAGTGCATGCAGCTCCAGGAAGATAGGTGTCAACCTGGGCGCATGCAGTTAAAGATGAAGAATCCATCCTGTTAGGGGGTTCTCTCTCTCATTCTATCATCCTCCACCTGAGTTCACGGGGATCTGGGGCGTATGCGTTTTCCTCTGCGTCTGCCTCTGTATACACGCGCATAGTGAAGGAAACCCTCATGGGAAGGTTGTTCGATGTCCATTCTCCCATCCTTCGTCTGAA
>SNQJ01S0006159.1:489678-519681 GCA_010110895.2 Picea sitchensis | reverse complement strand
GTAGAGCCTATGCAAAGGGTAGAAACACTTGGAACAAAAGTAGATATGAAAATCCCAAGAATCATTATGAATAAAATTATCCCAGAAATCCTCGTGAGGCATTTGACAAAAATTATAACAGTTTTGGTGATTTGGGTTATGAAATTGAATGCTACAAATGTAACAATTTGGACACATAGCCAGAAATTGTAGAAGTGATTTGATAGTTTATTCAAGGGAAACTAGGCATGTTCCTTTCAATCATATAGGGGAACAACAAAGAACATGGAAAATGAAGCAAGAATATTTTAAGGTTGAGGAATGTGGGTTTGTCTTACAAGCCCAAAATAGAAGAATCCATTGGTATATTGACAGTGGATTCTCAAAGCATATCACTAGAGAAAAATATAGATGTGTAACATTAAAGAAAGAAAAAGAGGGGTCTATCACATTTGTAAATGATAACTCAACCAAAATTATATGAAAAGGCACAATTAGTATTGGAAACAAAGATGTTGTGGCAGAAATGTCCTATTTGTTGAAAATATGAAGCATAATTTGCTAAGTGTGAGCCAAATGTGTGATTAGGGATACACACTCATATTCAATTCAAAAGAATTTGAAATAAGGAGATAAGGATTAGGTAGACTAGTGGCAACAACGACGAGGAATCCAAAAAACATATACATCTTGAATGAGATTGAAGAAGAAAGATGTTGTTTGGGAAAAGAAGATTAAAGTTGGATTTGGCATAAGAGAATGGGCCATATACACTTTGATAATATTTTCAATATCACAAAGAAGTAATATGTAATAGAAATTCTAGAAATTACAAAGCCAACGAATACTATGTGCATGCACTATCAACATGGAAAACAAAAAAAAGTTGAATTCAAGACAAAGGAATACTCTATGAAAAAACTATTGGAGATTGTTAACACTGATTTATGTGGGCCCACAAGAAAAAAAGGACTTGATGGTGAACAATAATTCATGTTACTCATTGATGACTACACAAAAATGACCTGGGTTTATTTCCTCAAGAAAAAATCAGAACCTTTTGAATGTTTCAAGGTATTCAAGGAACTGGTTGAAAATGAATTGATTTGAAAATAAAATGCTTAAGATCATATATTGGAGGTGAGTTTGCTTCAAATGAATTCATGGATTTTTGTGAAGAACAGGGAATATAAAGATAATTCTCAACATTTATAACACCTAAACAAAATGGAGTTGTTGAAAGGAAAAGAAGAACTGTACAAGAAATTACCAAAAACATGTTGAATGACTCCAAGCTAAGTGATATATTTTAGGGACAAGCAGTGCATACATCCATTTATATCTTGAAAAACATTGATCAAAAGTAATAGTGATAAGACTCCATATGAGTTATGGAAAGGAATATTGGCCAATGTTAAACACTTTAGAGTGTTTGGAAGCAAGTGTTACATAAAAAGGGAAAACAAGAAGATTGGAAAATTTGACTCCTAGGTGGATGAAGGCATATTTGTTGGGTACTCGTGCAAAATCAAAGTATATAATTGCTACAATATAAGACTCAATAATATAGTGGAAAGCATCAATGTAAAATTTGATGCGGTAGACTTGTTGAAGACCAGTAAGGAAAGAAGAAATTCAAACATCTTTGAAGAATAGGAAAATGAAGAACTAAAGAAAGAATAAAAGGAAGAAGAAGAAGAATAACAGCAAGAAGAGAGGAAGTCAGAAGCATAACAAGAAGAAAAAATCCAACAATGTTATTAGATACCTTCTAGGACACCTAACCACTGGGTTCATAATAATCATCCAATAGAATAAATCATTGGAGATAGAAGTGTTGGAGTAGAAACCATGAGAAGAAGGAAAGCACAGACACCTGAACAAGGAAATTTTTCATTATTTTCCACAGTTGAACCAAGTAACTTTGAGGAATCCATAAATTATGAACATTAGATAAAGGCTATGGAAAAAGAACTAAATCAAATAGAGAAGAATGAGACATGGGAACTAGTTCCAAGTCCAAAGGACAAAAATGTGATTGTGAAAAAATGGGCCTTCAGAAACAAGATAAATGAATATGGATAAGTAACCAGAAACAAATAAATACTAGTGTGCAAAGGATATGTTGAAGTTGAAGGAATAGATTTTGAAGAAACCTTTTCTCCTGTGGCCAGAATGGAATCAATCAGAATGTTATTGGCTTATGCATGCTCTAAAAATATCAATGTGTATCAAATGGACGTAAAATCATCTTTTCTAAATGGATAATTAGAATAGGAAGTCTACATAGAACAACCAGAAGGTTTTCTACTATCAGAAAAGGAAGACTATGTTTTTATATTGAAGAAAGATCTATATGGACTTAAGTAAGTTATGAGAGCTTGGTACTCAATATTGGATAGGTACTTAAAACAACAAGGATTCAGAAGGGGAAATTCATATAGTAGCCTCTACATAAAGGTGGATCAAGGTAGTATGATTATTATTGAAGTGTATTTCAATGACATCATCTTTGTAATTGATGATGATAGATTGATTCAGAAGTTTGTCAAGGATATGCATAATGAATTTGAAATGTCCCTACTTGGGGAGTTGAATTTCTTCTTGGGACTCCAGATATCTCAACTAGATGAAGAAATTTTCATTTCCCAAACCAAGTACATCAAGGAAATGTTAAATAAGTTCAAAATGGAAGATTGTAAACCTATGAGTACTCCTATGGTTACCAGTTGCAAGTTGAACAAAGATGACGAATCTAAAGAAACAGATCAAAGACTCTACATATCAATGATTGGTAGTCTATTATATGTGATAACTTCAAGACAAAATGCAATGCAAGCAATTGGACAAGTTGCAAGATTTCAAGAGGCACTAAAGGAAACCCATGTTCTAGCAGTGAAAAGGATCTTCATATATCTTAAAGGAACAACATAGTTTGGGGTATAGTATATGAAAGGAAATGAGTTAACTATGGTCACCTACACGGATTCATATTGGGTAGGAAGTATTGATTACAAAAGAAGTACAAGTGGAGAAAATTTCTACTTAGGTGACTGCTTAGTGTCCCAATTGAGCAAGAAGAAATCTTCAGTATCCTTATCCATAAAATAAGTAGAATATATCACAGCAGCAACATGTTTTACTCAAATTATCTAGATGAAGCAAACCCTGCAAGACATACAAGTGATATATGTTAGGCCTATTTCTATACTTTATGACAACAACGGTGTTATAAACATCTCCAAGAATACATTGATGCACTCCAAGACCAAACATATTCTTATTGAGTTCTTCTTTCTACGGGAACAAGTCATAGAAAATAATATCAAGTTGGAGTATGTTGGGACAAAAGAACATATTGCATACATCTTCACGAAGTATCTTCTTAGAGAGACCTTTGAGTATATTTAACGAAAATTGGGAGTAATTTCTTATCCAAATTGATTTCCATAATATTCTAAACGAACAAAAATGGGAATACTATTAGGGGGAGTTACCCTTTTCCATTGATGTCAAAGGGGGTGAGAAAAACAGTAAAAATAGAAGCATAAATATAGGGGAAGACAACATGGATACAAGAGGATAGTACAATCATTGGGATCAAAGAACGAAGACAGGGGGATCATGTTTGTTTTACTAAGTTTCCAACAATTCCAAAGGGGGATATTGTTGGAAAATTGGTTTTCATTAATGTCAACCTTATAAGAATCCCTAAAGAAAAGCCCAGAAGCCCCTAAAAGTGATGATGACATGTCCACTTGAAGAGCCTTGACATAAGTGTATATAACTCCAAATTTTTCCCCTTATGGTCTATCTTTTAATCATGGCCCTCACGAGATGAGAAAAAACGTTGTTTTTTCCACATGTCCACTTTGAGTTGTACATAAATGGAGCCTTGAAGAATACCTAAAACCAAGTGAAGAAGCCCCTAAAACCAAGATAAGAAGCCCATAAATACAAATGAATAAGCCCCTAAATCCAAGATAAGAAGCCCCTAAATCCAAGTGAAGAATCCCCTAAAATAAAGTAAATAATCCCCTAAGTTTGGCCATCCTTAAAGAAGAGGTGCGACCCAAAAGTTGTGACCCTTAGTCGCACTGCCTCATGTGGAAAAGACTCATATAAATAAGAGGATCCACATTTGTCATTTCAATCAAAATAATTTGACCTATCCAAGGAAGAGAAGCGGATTTCACCTAGAGGAGGGAATTTCCAAGGGAAGATGAAATGAAGAAGAGAGAAATTCCAAGGGAAGATGAAGTCTTGTGATGATTTGTTCTAGGGTTTTCTTTGAAGGTCATCTTGGAATTTTCGATATAACATTTTTTCTGGAAATATTCAGATATAAAAACTTGTATGTGTTTCAAAAGTGATAGAAAATAATCTTGGGTATGAATTTCAAGTCTTGACATCAGGTTTGGAGTTATACTCAGTGGAAGTTGAGGTTCTTAAAACTAGGATTTTCTTCTTCAAAATGAGTCATATTGCCATTTTTTCTATAATTTTTTTAGGGGAAAATTCAAGAAGTGGAACTTGTATTAATTTCATATAATATATCTAAGAATATTGGGTACAAGTTTTAGATCCCGATTCATTCCAGGTACAAAGTTATACTTGTTGGAAGTTAGGGTGTGTGACTAATCTAGAAACTAGTCCCAAACAAATGTTCGAGATAAAATGGCTATATATGAAGCTTGGTAGGTCCAAATTGAATTACACTTGTTTCATTATAATGATAATATATCCTAATATATAGGGTCCAAGTTTTAGAATCAGAAACGGAAAATTGAGCTCATGGCGAATATTACAACTTTGCATATTTGAGGTACGTTCTGAGCAGTTTTGTATGCAGATTTAAGAAGTGATTTTGGGATTGTATTTGAAGGTTGATTTGATATTGTATCATAATTTAAAATATTCCAAGGGGATTGGTTTCTTCTTCTAGTAGGTGATGGAAAACTCAGGGAGTTGGTGCTTCCTTCAAGTTGGTGCTTGTAAAATCTTGAAACTACTTAAGAAAAGTTTATGTGGTTTTCTCCCAATTGGGTTTCCACATAAAAATATGTGTGCAATGTGTATGAGTTTATGTGATGATGAATGACATGATTAATAGTTAATTTTTATGTAGTAATTGAAGGTTAAAATTGTTGAAATAACTCTATACAAATTCACCCCCCCTCTCAGTACTCTTGAATATTCTAGCAAACATAACCCCTCTCTTTAAAAAAAATATTCTCCCTCAAAGCTTGTAATTGAGGGTGTTTCTTCATGAAATTCTCATTTTCTCATGTATCTTCGTACGGAGGAATAATATTCCATTTGATTAGGTACTGCATAATGGTTCTATTCTATAGAGATATAGAACACCTATTTATAAAAAAAATTGGGTTCAACCATCTACTTCCCTTCTTCATCTAATTCTGAAAGTTCTATCTGCACTGTCATAGATTTTCCTAAAACCTTTTTTTATAAAAGATACATGAAAAACCTTATGAATGCAAGAAGAATGAAAATATAACTCATACAACACCTATAATCTTATGAACACTATTTTAGTGTCCATAACATTTTGGATCTAATTTCTAATTCTTATTTTGTTTTAGAGTAGACTGTTTATAAGGTTGCAATCTCAAAAATACCCAATCAAGCTCCTAAAATTGTCTTTCATTTCAATGTTGATGCTTGTTGCTTCATCATGTTTTGTGCCATTTGAAATTTTCCTTAAGAATTGTCAAAAAAAAATTAGTCTTTTCCATATGTGACTCTATTGCCTCTACTTTGGACTGGTCCTGCAAAAAGTATGAGATGCTAAGAGATGTATATCCATAAAAGTATTCAAGAGGGAACATCTTATTAGAAGAGTGATAGGTGGTATTTTTACACCATTCTGATAGAGGAAGCCACTTCACCCATTGAGATTGTTTTTCTAAAGAATAGCAACATAGATAACCCTCTAAACATTTGTTAACTATTTTTTTTTACCATCTACTTGTGGATGGTATGTTGAGCTCATAGCTAGTGTTGTTCCACTCATATTTTGTAATTAATTCCAAAACTTTCATGCGAATTTCAGATCTCTGTCACTTACTATTACTTTTGGAAATCCATGAAGTCTATGAATTTCCTTCATGAACACTTATGCCACTTGACTTATTGTATATGTACTTTGAATTCTAGAAAAATGTGTATATTTTGTAAGTCTATCCTTGCCACCATTTTTTTATTGCATGTAAAATATCTATCATTTTTTTTTCATATGTAAATTTTACCAAGTATTTTCCCTTTAATTGTTTACATTCAAAATCCAATGGTCTCCCTTCTTGCATCAATACTTCTCCAATTCCTTGTCCAAATTCATCACATTCAACTATGAATGTTTTACCAAAATCAGGTGTTTCCAATACTAGTGTCGAAGACATGGAATCTTTTAAGAGTGATAATGCCAAGGTAGCCTCTTCATTCCATAAATATGAACTTTTCTTCAATATATATGTGAGTGAGCCTACAATGTGTGCATAATTTTTAACAATTTTTTTATAATATCATATAAGTCCCAAAAATCCTCTAAAACTCTTTATATTATTAGGAATAGGTCATTTTTTAATAACTTGGATCTTTTGAGGGTCCATCTTAACCCTTTACCTTGAAAAAATATGACCCAAATACTCTACTTCTTGTTTCCCAAAAACAAATTTGGATCTTTTACATACAATTGATTGCTCTCAAGAATTTGTAGGACTTTATTCACATGTTTAATGTGGTCTTCCAATGATTTTCCATAGATAAGTACATAATCAAATAAAACCAACACAACCTTTCTAAGTTGGGGTTGAAAAGCTTTGTTCATAAGGATTTGAAAAGTAGAAGGAGAATTAGTCAATACAAAAGGCGTGACCAATAACTCATAGTTCCCATCATGAGTTCTAAAAGTTGTTTTGGGAATTCCTTCTTTTCTTAATATAATCTAGTGGTATCATGATTTAAGATCTATATTTGTATAATAAACCACTCCATGAATCTCATCTAATAGCTCATCAATATTTGGAATATGGAATTTATCATTTATGGTGATTTTGTTTAGATATATATATAATCATGACACGTCCTCCAAGAATTATCTTTTTTTCTCACTACCATTACTAGAACTAAAAATGAACTCTTGCTTGATTGAATAATAATTGAATCCATCATGACTTGTACCATTTTTTCAATATCCCCCTTTTTCTAATGAGGATATCTGTAAGGCCTTTTATTAGGAGGATTACTTCTAGGTATTAGTTCAATTTGGTGTTCATGATCCCTATATGGAGGTATCCATTTAGGAATTTATTAGAAGACCCTATGGTGATTTTCCAAAATGCATTTTAATTCCTCTGGAATATTTTCATCTTCCTACTTTACTTCCATAGAATAATTTCTAACCATAAACCCCCTACTACCCCTTTTTAGGATCTTTTCCATTCCATGAGATTCAATGATCTGAGAAGGTGCATATTTTAATCCTTTGAATTCATATTGAATTCCTTCCAATTCAAATCTCATGAATGATTCCTGATAATTTGTAGAAATTGTACCTAATATTCTCAACCATTGAAACCCTAGAAAAATATCTACACCTCCAATGGGAATGGAATACATCAGGATTTCTAAGTTATATTCTCCCATACTAAGTTAAATGTTGTTTCATTTTCTTCCACAATCAATACTACCTCCATTAGCAACAAAAAATTGAAAATTTGTCACTAGATACAAAAAATGATTGAGGCTCTTTGCTAATATTTTATCAATGAAGTTATGGGTAATCCTTGAGTCAATAAGCACTATAACCCTTATCTTCTTAATGTACCCTACAATCATATCTTAAGGGTTTGAGGTTCTGACAATCCTACCAGTGCATGAAAAATATTTCACACCTCTCGTTGTTGTTTAGAATTTCTACATATTTTCCTTCTCCTTTAAGTTCACAATTCCTTCCTAATCCCTTTGTATAGATGCCTTCATTTCCTCTTCATCATTATTATCCAAGGTGAATAATTTTGTTTCTTGACATTTATGCCCTTTGGACCATTTTTTATCACAACCAAAGTATAGTCCTTTTTTTTTTCTTTCTTCCATTTTCTTTGATGATATTCAAGTAGGTTGGGGTAGGGTTCCCCATGAGCCCAAAATATGTCTCTAATTACTACATATATTCCAATGGTATACTTGTGTGTATCTCTATTCATGGTTTGATTATGAAAAGAAAATTGTATAGCCTCCATACTATTTTCATGATGTTTTTAGAAAATGTCATGTTTAGTGCCTTCCTATAATCCACCTGTGTAAGCTTAAAACAGATGTTCATCACTTATGTTATCCACCCTTATGGAAAACACCTAAAATTATAAATTATAATATTCAATATCACCTAAGTTCTTGATTCTTGTCAATTGACTAAAGTATTCATGTTCCCAAACTTTTCCATATTGTGCTTCTAAGTCTCTTATAAATAAACTCCAAGTATAATGATGAGAATGGGGATTTATTTTGAGTACCCATTGACACCATTGATACGGTTTTATCTCAAAGTAAAAGGTTTATAATGAAATCCCTTTATTATCATCCATAATATTATGTAATTCAAAGTATTTTTATATTTGTTTCACCCATGTAAAGACTTATGTTCCATCAAACTTTTTTAATTCAACCTTGGGAAAGTTGACACCCTTAGGAACCCATCCATAATTAAATCCACTATTAGAGTTAAATCCTCATGAAAATTTCTTACTATGGAAGGTTGTTCAACATGAATAATACATTTATTTTCATGATTCTCTTCGGTCACAGTGTCACTTTTAGGAAGCCTCCCATCTAGGATTTATAAAATGGAATTTTTTAATTCCACCATCTTTTTATCCATCTTATTTTCCATTTGGTGCATCCTCTAATTCATCAATATTTCTATTTTATCATCCAATTCCCTTTAAAATGTTTCTTGGGAACATGATAAATCCCCAAGTTTCAACACACTACCATTCATTTCCTTAACTTGGTTCTTAATTGGAATAGTTTTTTTTCTAAGTCTTCTCTTTCTTCAGATGCCATGTGTGATATTTATTGAGGTTTTCTAGGAGTATTAGTTATTGAAGGACCCATTTCCATTGGAGAAAATAATAATAATCCTCTTTTTTCTCATAATTATTATGTTTAAATCACTAGAAACGGATCTTCCAATCAAAATTTATGTTAAGTGTGAGCTACATACCTTAAAAACCTTAGTTGGTAAATTGTTTGTTAGTTGTCCTTTGTCCTGATGTAACTATGTAATTTTATCGCTTCTGAATATACAATGTCAACATGTAGTACTATGATGTTTCTTCTCTTCAATGCCATATGGCAGATCAAAATTTGACATGCCAAGTTAAAGTCATGGTAACTTTACTAAATCTTGTTGATTTTTGTCCCTTTCTAGAGAATGCACTTGTATGGAATGCCACATGTCCAATTCAAATATGTTTCTAGAATTTTTATCTAAAATACTATGGTATGTATTATTTCCAAAGAAACTAGTGGCACTTAATTTGGACTTTCCAAACTTCAGATATGGTACTTCTACCAACAACACATATTTGAGACTAGTTTTAGGACTAGTCACAAACCCACACTTACATAGGATATGTATCATAAATTATAATGAAATAGTACCTAATTTTTTTACCAAGCATACCTTTCTATGTCTCCTTAGTATCCTCAACTTTGTTTTTTCTAAATCATCCCAGAATTTTTTTTATAGTGGAAATTTCAAGATGACTCGTTTGAAACTGATTTTTGGACTAGTCACAAACCCTCACTTCCATAGGCTATATCATAGTAATCATAAAAAACTAGTACCTGGAATGTTTACTAGACATACTTCACTATGTATCCTTAGTACCCTCAAAATTTCTCTATCTGAATCATCCCAAAAGAAAATCTAGAGAAAAAATGTCAATAGGTCTTGATTGGAGTGAAACCCTAGGATCGTATGCTCTGATACCAAATGTTATGAACCAACTCAAAAATAGTCAATGAATAACAATCCACTTCGAAGGGGAAACTTCCTTTTAAAATATATCGAATTCACAAGACAATATGAGATACTTGTACAAATGATTCTCCTTTATTATAAATAGGAGATAAAGTGAGCATGATGTAACCTACCACTAAGCTGACCTAATCATAACTAATAAACTAATAATAAATGAGTGTTAGGGCCTTAACATAGGGCCTTAGCAGGTGACCTACTATTGAGAGTGCTAGAACAACAATATCTATGGCTGGGTGGAACGTTTGAGGTTTGTAGCCAATTGATGCTTTTATAAAAAGATAAGTGTTATGTTATCTTCTTATATGTTGTTTATTATGTATAATTGTGTACTTAATTGCTATTGTTGTGCACATTTATATTTATGAATCTTATTATGTGTTATGCATAAGTTATGCATTGAAGTGCATGATGCTAAGATTGCATAAATATTTCATATGCATGGCATATTATTACAAATGGATATTAGAGCCTTGTTGGACATGATTATTCATGGTATCAAAGTATTAATGAGTGAGGTAAAATAATTTTAAAATTTTGGTATGTGAAAGAGGTTGAATTTTCATGGAATATGCCCAGAAGTGAGTTTGGGGTGTGTTAAAATTTGGCATTAGAGCGAGCTACAAAACTCAAGTTGTATGGGTCAAACATTACATTGTAGTGTAGTGTGCATAAATTACAAAGGTGGAATTTGAGCATGTTTGCAAATTAGTTGACAGAATTTCTTGTGAAGAATTAGAGAAAAATCCTGGAATTTTGAGGAAATTGAGCTCAGGGGTTAAAAATCCAAATTTCAGCCTTTGTTTTAGTGATTATAGGAATTGAATTGGCCAAATTTAAAGTTACATAATGGTCATGGATGAATTTGGGGAAAAATAGCAAAACCCCAAATTTAAGGGCGAATTCAGGTTGAATTCATGTCTAGAATCATTAAAAGGCCAAGTATGGTGGAAATTGGTTGCGTGTGAGGTTGAATTTATCCTGAGAAATCTAAAATAATAGTTTTAATGGAACACATGTAAACATGGGAAATTTAAAAAAATTGAGAAATTATGAAAAGTTTGGAAAATTTGAGACTTTTTCCATACAAGTTCCACGTGGAAGCCACATGTCAGGTGGTGTGCACTGCCATGGTGGCAGATCCATAATGGTGGTGTTAGGGGATGAGTGTACATGTGGAAATTTCCATGAAATTCAATCCAAGGGAGAAGGTTCTTGATGGTAGGCCTGAGGGGTGACGTAGGGGCCACGACAGAAAGGCAATTTATGGGACTTTGAAATAGTGGCATTGGGGTTGTTCCTCAAACCCCTGTAACCAATCAAATGGTGTCACGTGGCACCATAGTAGTAAGAGGTAATGGGACATTGGGGATGAATTGATCAGTGTGAAAATAAAACACAGGTAAAGCATGATGACCATTGATCTAGTTTCTTCATCCTTCGTTGTCCAATCAAGTGCAGGTTAACTTTGTATCATTTAATTACAATGCATCTTAGCACCCCCTAGAAGGTCTTAGTTGTAGATATGAGATATATGGTTAGAGATATGTGTGCTTAAGAAAAAAAGGCATGAGATGGGACCCACCCAATCATCGTGTTCGATCACAGTACTCCAG
The DNA here is from genome assembly GCA_010110895.2 of Picea sitchensis. Taxonomy (NCBI): domain Eukaryota; kingdom Viridiplantae; phylum Streptophyta; class Pinopsida; order Pinales; family Pinaceae; genus Picea; species Picea sitchensis. The sequence goes on along the minus strand of SNQJ01S0006159.1, from coordinate 508,023 downwards.
GTGATCCAGGAAGATCCAGAATGATAAAAAATCAATCTTTTCAAATGCTAATGAAAATGACTTCATTACGTAGAGATTGATGGTAGATTTCCAATGGTGTGTGAATTACCTCAAATGGATGTCATATGAAGAAGTTGTGATGTTCTGGATATTTTGACCAACAATAAAAATGTCAAAAAGGGCAGGACATGTGGTAAGCTCATAGGATGACACATGGGCCATCCATACAATTGACATACCATAGGGTGATGTCAGGATTATGTCATCATGCCAACATGGCATCATGAGAGGTTGACACATATCACTCAGTTTTGGCATTTTCAGCACCCAGTTGAACTAGTAAAAAATTGGCACGTGGCATTTGTACAGTGCACGTGGAACCATTACAAGGGTGACACATGGAAGGTACATGTTGGCAGCACAACACGATTTCTCTATTTGAACGACAAACAACACTTTCTGTAGCTTCCTTCACCTCATCTTGTAAATATTATCATTTGGAGATGATTTGGATTACAAGATATGTTCATTAATTCTCTAAGATTTGTGTTTTCGTCTTTGTTTCATGACGGAAAGAATGAACCAAACTTGAAAACTTAGTTTCATGTTATACTCCTATTCAAGGCATTCTTTTAAAGGGTCATTGTGCTTGTATCTACTCTATGTCTAATACTTGAATGATTTACCTTTGGAGTGTTTCGAATGTTGATGTGATTTCTATACGCTTAGTTGATTCGCTTTTGAATTATGGACATTTTTGTATACTTAAACTTTTTGCAAATAAACTATAGTCGTGCTAGTCATAATGCACAACTATTATACCCTGTATGTAATCCTTTTGCTGGCAGAGTGAATTAATAAGATTTTCATTATGGTTTGAGGGTTTTTGCCATGCTTTGTACGTGAGGTTGTCATTACCAGGAGTGCTCAAGCCTCAATAATCAAACCCTCGATGTTCATACTATGATTTTGCAGGGGTTTCTCTTTGTTTGTTTCCATTTTATCTGCTCAGATATGTTCCTTTTACTCCTGTCATCTAAACCCAAAGCTATCTTGAGTCGCCCCTGTTACAGTCCAATAATTTTTTTTATGGATCTTGTTGTCTGAATAGAGCCGAATGGCTCTCAAGCATTACTATCTCATGATGATGCAGTCGAAGATTTGAAAGGTCGGGGATGGGATGCCTTCATCAGAAGGTTTGAAGGGTATAATCTTCATGTGGCTAAGGAATTCGCACAAACATTTGATGGGTATAGGGTGAAATTTGGAGACATCCAATTGGAAGTAACTAAGGAGTTTATGATTAAAGCCATAGGGCTTCCATCCACCGGTCAGAAGTGGTTCAAGAACTCAAAAATCGAAGAAGTTCCCTGGAGCCTCTTCATGACCTCTAGGAAAATCGATTGTTGTAAAAAAGGTATCCCTATTTCGTTGCTTAAAGATAGATGGCATGGTCTCATGTCGGTCCTTAAATAGTTTGTGACCTGTGAAGGTCGTTATGGTCTAGTTTTTCGCTATCATATATGGTTGCTTATGCACTTCATAGGATTTCATTTGAATTTGCATTTATATTTGCTAAGAAGCCTGTACAAGATGTCTAAAAGGTATAAAAAACAAAGCCTCGACTCTAGTATTTTCCACCACGGCTTAATCAAAATTCTGTTAACTCACCATTTGACAACCATAGGTGATTGTTGGGATGGTTTTTTAGTGATAAATGGTTTTGTTTCTACCATTTATGTAGATGGACCTAATTCAGGTGAATCATTGGTAAAAGAACATTTTGACAGTCCGATTAATAAGCCATCCACAAACCCCCTGGACAAAGTAATGCCCAATCAATCACCCCATGATCAACAGGCTGTAGGTTTCGAGTGGAGTGAACCTCCTGTGCCTAGTTTGGATAATGGCCATAACGCCACTATGAAACCCTATGTCGACAAATATCGCAAATAGTCAAAACAAAAGCATGCAGCATTAGGGTTCCAAAATAAAAGAGTTGGTCGACTAATTTCGAGAAAGTTGAGAAATAGAGTCAAACCTCATTTGAGCTCGATCAGCTTGATCGAGGTCAATGGGGTTTCAGATTTAGAAATTGAAGACTTCCTGACTTTAGAAGATCCAAATTGTCATAAATCTGATCCTGCTCAACCATACGACTTTGTTAATAATCTTCCACCGTGTCTCAAGGATAAAGGTGATTTCACAGGTATTAGGATTGGTCAAGGGAACGTAACAAGTAGTATTGATAAAACTAGTCTTGACTATACGCTCCATCAACATATCGTCTCTCCTGTGCAATGTGAGGTTTACCTACAGTGGATTGAAAGATACTATATTGATATCCCCATCCTCCAAGCTTGGATTAAAACACTCACAACTCACAATGAATTACTAACAAAAGAAAATCGTGACCTCAGAGAAAACGGAGAGAGACAAGCTAAACGTCTTAAGAAGACAGGCAACGTTGTGATCAAAAATGCAGACAGTGTTAATGCCATAATCAATTCCAAGCTATCCTGATCCATGTTTAGTCATTGGTTGAAATGGTAAAACAGTTGTTTCTTCTTATTACATGCATGTTATTTTCTTGAATCAAATCGGTTTAAAAATTGGATTTCTTTTTCCAATATAAGACTGGTTACAAAATCTTTCGATTTTGTAGCCAAGTCATTTTTAAATAAAAAATTAGTAATTAGTTGTTAATAAATTATCTAACTTATTCCTATTTCGTTTTCAGGACATGGTAAGATCTTGATGCTGATTTTCTGAGGAGGAACATGTTTGATTTAGATGATTAGTATCTCTTTCCTATTTATTTTGTAAATAAGAAAAAAAATTATTAATTTTTGAAAAGAAACAATTCAGTTATGAGTGGTTGTAGGCCCTCCATTTTTGTAATATTTTGATCTCATGAGATCTGATCCTATCCTAGGAGATAGGAAGATGAGATTTCAAAAAAAACTCTTTAAATACTCTGCATTTTCTAAATGAAAGGCATCCTGGCCTAGAACCAATTATGGGCGAATGCCTTACAGGACTTAATGGAACAACATGCAACATTTAGGATTTAGTCCATTGTGAATGTTGTTTCATTGATGTTTTGTTTATTTAATCTTAGGATATTAATATGTTGTTTAGATTTAGACTCGATAACATGTTATGTTTCATGATACTCATGCTATATATATCATTCATGATTTGTTGTTCCAGATATTGTAACTGTGATCATCATATCAATTTGAATATCAAGATTTTTCTTTGATGTTGATTTGATGAATGAAATGAATGTATTACACATAGATTTCTCTTACTGTAATCACTTGCAATCATAAGATCACAGTATCACATGTGTTCAATATTATGTTATTAAACTATGGCTGCCAATACATTTCTTGAATTTATTGAGGAAATTTTTAGTATAAGCCCACTACAGATTTCTTGCAGAAGGCAAGGTAGCTGAATGCTCTCGTTCGCACAGAGGCTCAAACACATTTAACAAACTAACATCAGGTTAGTTTCTTTGCTTCTAATTTCTGTCATTTTTTGTATTAATGAAACAGGAGAGTTTAGATCGGCTTTGACCATCTGTACATCTTTGTTTCATAACTTAGTTAATACAAGTTTTGTTAGATTTATAAAAATAAAATAGAAAATATTAAAATGTGCTTTCTTTATCTTCTTTTTCAAAAACAATTATTTTTTTTACATCAATTTTGTAAGTTTCCAGTAAAACTTGCAACCTGTAAATTCTATTCATAAGCGATATTTTTATGTTTTCTTTCTCTGCTTAAATACATTTATAATAGTTATATTAGAGTGTGTATATACATATTTTAGTTTTAACATTATTTAGATTTTTCCCTTTCTCTATTTTAGGACCTTAGATTGGCTAACGGAGCCATTAAACCCATCATAACAAGTTACACCAAACGGCTTGGGTTACTTAGACAACCCCGGACCGGACTTGTTCTTCTAGCCGACGGCTTGTCAATTTTTCCTGTCAACGGTACAGTAAATTGATGACATGGTGGTCCATATAGTGATGTGGCAGTCATGTGGCAGGCTGACTGTGCAATAGATGGACCAACTAGAGAGTTCCACGTGGCACTCTCTAATTGGCCAATATTGGCTAAGGAGTATCAAAATGGTTGTGTCCGGTGTGGATAGAACCCAAGACCTTCATAGGAATATTTTGGGAATATTCCAACATTTTAAATATATTCTCCTACCAATACGCCAACCATAAAGTTCTTTATAACCAACCAGAATAATGTTATTTAAGTTTAATTTAATGTTAATCCGAGAATATAGTGGAGCGGGTTGGGTTCGAACCCCCGACCTCCATTATATAAACACCACCATTTCACCACATACAAGACATGGAATTGACATGCGATTCCATGCCAAGAACCTAGAGAGGGTTCTTTCTGACATATATTTTCATTCCAAGAGTGAGTTTTCATTGTTTTGCATGCCAAGAGCTTGTGTTCATGATATTTTGAGCTTTGGGACCCTTTGAGAGAAGTATAGAGTGTTTATACTCATTGTTCTCAATTTTCCGAGAGGAATACGATGGCGATGTCGGTTTTGTGATAAAGTGTTGTGTAGGAAAATATTAGTTCCATTTTTCATGTATGAGAGACATAGTCTCATTTTGTGTTCAAAAGGGGGTCCTTGGGCACCTTTTCAAAACATAATCGAGTTTATACTCATTCTTCTCATAATTTCGAGAGGAATTTAGTGGTAACCTCTATTTTTGGGTTTGAGCAACAGAATTAAAGGGTATCTTAAAATTATCCATAGTAAGTCATTGTTGTATCAAGCATTTGAGAATTAATAGAGTGGTCTCACTGTTTGGAAGAGGACCCAGAGACGTAGTCCAAGATGGGTGAACTATGTTATCAGACTATATAATGAACCTTGTTTGTTGTCTCTATTTCTCTCTATTTTGGCATTCTTATTTCCTCAAGTTATATTTATCAGCTAATGAAGTTTATGGATACATACGCATTTTCACATGATATTTTTCAAATAGTCATAATGATCTTCATTTCCCGAATCTGGTCAGATGTTTAGTGTCTTCTTAAGAACTAATTGACATCTAAGTATTTTTGGGTCATGTGGTATTAGAGCTGGTTTGACGTTTATTTGCAAGTGAATGCTTACGAGTTCCAAACTCAATCTTGGTGAAGGATCGTTTGAAGAGTACATTCCTGAGAATGGTTTGAGGCGTGCATTTCGAAAGTAATAAATGGATTCAACAAAAGACATGGATTCTTCTAATCTAAATCCTTTTAGTATTGAAGAGGAATTTTATTTTCCATGTTCATGGCAATGAAGGTCATGGTGGAAGAAATGTATGAAGATCGAAAGAAGGCCAAGGGAACTGGTGGTAAAGGAAAAGGAAAGTCGCATAACTTCGAGAAGCGGTCAAAGGGAAAAGAAGAGGAGAATCCTACATGTTCTCATTGCAAGAAGAAAGGACATGAGGATGAAATGTGTTGGAAGTTTCATCTAGAGAGGCTACCAAAGAAGTTCAAGGACAAAGGTAAACAAGAGGCCACAACCATAGTTCAGGATCTTAGATCATCTTCTAAAGTTACAGTTATGGACGTTAAATGTATATTTTTTGTTGCTAGTTCTAGTTCACGTACTTCTTCTTCAAAGGATAAAGTAATCCCTAATGGAAGGCAAAGAAATGACCTGTTTCTATTACAAGTTATCTCAAAGAATACTAAGATTGATACACTTGTTGATAGTGGATCAAAAGTAAATCTTATTTAAGAGTAAGTTGTTTAGAATTTGGGATTATAAACTAGGCCTCATCCATGACTATATCGTTTGGGTTGGGTTTGTGATAATGCTCAGTTATAGGTAACTATGAAATGCAAGTTATGGTTTTCGATCACATCCAGTTTCATTGATGAGGTAGAGTTAGACGTGGTTCCACTTGACATTTGCGGGATGGTTTTGGGAAGTCCATACTTGTATGACAAGAAGGCCATTTTTTATTGGGATCACAACAAGTATCATATTTTAAAGGATGGGAATGAGTTCATTGTGAGAGCTCATTAGATGAAGACTAATTTGACTGTTGTCACTATAAGAAACGTGAAACTGGTCGTTAATGCTAGTATCCAGGATCCATATTTACAAACTAGGGTTGAAAGTAAAAAAGGTCCTTTGGTTGATGTTGTTCCTGTTAATAAGGTAAAATATTTTCGAAGTTTTTTGCCAGATAATCCACAGTTGGTGTAATTTTTGTCATCGACATTTCGAATCCGAATCAGGATTCATCATCAGGACTAATCGTCAAAAATCTTGCTGATCTTGGTCAATTAATAGTAGATGCAGGACATTTTTGAGATTGTAATTAGGTCGGCTATCTGTAACACCCTATTTCTAGAAATATTATCAATGACAAATACACGTCGATGACAAAAATGACACCAATTGTGGATTATCCGGCAAAAAACTTTGAAACTACTCACCACAGAAATCTAAAAACAGTAAGGTAAAATATGTTGATGGTTCATTCTCTTTTGCATCAATTTATTCAATTTTTTTATGGAGTATGTTTAGTAGATGCAACAGTGAATGGTTGAGTTTGTGAATTTAAGGGAATGCTTAACTTGGTCAACGATGTTGTTCTAGTCTTCATTATTATTGTGATGATTCGGGTGCTCATTATCCAAGTAGAAAGGATGGATGATATTGGACAAGTGAGGTGACAATATCCTCACTTCATTTCTGAATGATCCATACTTTTGGAGGTCCAAAAAAATTTCATTGGGGAAGTGCGATCCAGGAGGATCCAAAATGCTCAAAAATTAATATTCTCAAATGCTAATGAAAATGACTTCATTACGTATATCTTGACAGGATATTTCCAAGAGCACATGAATCGCCTCAAATGGACGTCGTATGAAGAAGTTATGATGTTCTGAAGATGTTGACCAACAAGAAAAAAGTCAAACAGGGCAGGACACGTGGCGAGCTCATACGCTGACATGTGGACCATATATATAGCTACTAGAGAATAGGGTGACATCATGATGATGTCAACATGATGACCTGGTAGCTCGAGAGGCTGACACGTGTCACTCAGTTTTGGCATTTTCGACACCTAGTTGGACCAGTAAAAATTCGACGTGGCATCCGTACAATCCACATGGCACCACTGCAAGGGTGACATGTGGTAGGCCATACAGTGACATGGTAGGTACAGTTAGGTGATTACATGGTAAGACATACAGTGACATGGTAGATAGGTGGCAGGATGACTGTGTAATAGGTGGACCAACCAAAGAGTGCCACGTGGCACTCTCTGATTGGCCAATATTGGATAAGGAGTATCGAAATGGTTGGGCTCTAAATGGATTGAACCCAAGACCTCCATGAGAATATTCTAGGAATATTCCAACATTTTAACTATATGCTCCTATCAATATTCCAACCATACATTTTGTTATAACCAACCAGAATATTGTTATTTAAATTTAATTTAATGCTAATATGGGAATATAGTGGAGTGGGTGGGGTTCGACCCCTCGACCTCCACTATATGAACACCACCGTTTCACCATGTATAGGACATGGAATTGACATGGGATTTCATGTCAAGAACTTAGAGTGGGCTCATTTTGACGTAGGTTTTCATGCCAAAAGAGAGATTTCATCATTTTGCGTGCCAAGAGTTTATGCTCGTGAGATTTTGAGCTTTGAGACTCTTTTAGAGAAGTATAGAGAGTTTATATTCTTTTTTATTATTTTTTTTATAGGAATACAATGGTGATGTCTATTTTGTGCTAAAGTGTTGTATATGAAATTCTTAGTTCCATTTTTTGTGTATGAGAGACATAGTCTCATTTTGCATGCAAAAGGGGGTCTTTGGGCACCTATTGAGAATATAATCGAGTTTATACTCATTCTTCTCAGAATTTTGAGAGGAATTCAGTGGTGACCTTTGTTTTTGGGTTTGAGTAGCATAATTGAAGGGTGTCTTCAAATTTCCCATTGTAATTCATCATTGTATCAAACATTTGAGCATTAATAGAGCGATCTCACTATTTGGAAGGGGACCCGGAGACGTAGCCCAAGATGGGTGAACTCCGTTATCAAAATGTGTTATGAGCCTTGTTATTTGTTGTCTCTATTTCTCTCTATTTTGGTATTCTTATTTCCACAAGTTATTTTTATCAGTTAATTAATTTTATGGATAAGTAAGTGTTTTCACATGATATTTTGCAAATAGTCATAACAATCTTCATTTCCCAAATCTGGTCAGATGTTTAGTGTCTTCTTAAGAAATAATTGACATCTAAGGATTTTCATATCATGTGGTATCATAGATGGTTTGACATGTATTTGCAAGTGAATGATTACAAGGTCCAAAATCAAGCTTGGTGAAGGTTCGTTTGAAGAGTACATTCCTGGGAATGGTTCGAGGCTTGCATTTTGAAAGAAAGAAATGGCTTCAACAAAAGACATGGATTATTCTAATCCAAATACTTTTGGTACTGAAGAGGCATTTTATTTTCTGAATTAATGGCAATGAAGTTCATGGTGGAAGAAATGTATGAAGATCGAAATAAGGTAAAGGGAACTAGTGATAAAGGAAAAAGAAAGACGCATAAATTTGAGAAGTGGTCGAAGGGAAAAGAAGAAGAGAATCCTACATGTTCTCATTGCAAGAAGAAAGGACATGAGGATGCAACGTGTTGTAAGTTTCATCCAGAGAGGCTACCAAAGAATATCAAGCACAAGGGTAAACATAAGGCCACAACCATAGTTTAGGATCTTGGATCAGATTCTAAAGTTACAACTATGGGCGTTAAATGTATATTTTCTATTGCTAGTTCTAATTCACATACTTCTTCTTCAAAGGCTCAAGTAATCCCTAATGCAAGGAAAATAAATGAATTGTTTTATTTACAAGTTATCTCAAAGCATACTAAGATTTATACACTTGTTGATAGTTGATCATAAGTAAATATTATTTCAAAGCAAGTTGTTCAGAATTTGGGATTGGAAACCAGGCCTCATCCGAGACCGTATCCTTTGGGTTGGATTTGTGATAATCCTTAGTTACATGTAACTATGCAATGCAATTTATGGTTTACGATGACATCCAGTTTCATTGATGAGGTAGAATTAGACATGGTTCCACTTGACATTTATGGGATTTTTGGCATGTTTACAGGCATAGTGTGTTTGTCATTGATGGAAAGAACAACAGTGACGATGGTATGTTTACAGGAAAGAAAAGAAACAATGATTGAAAAAAGGGAAAGCATAAGTTCAAGAGAAGAAGCAAATAGTATGAAAATCAAAGCTCAGAAGGAATAGCATGAGTATGTAGAGATCAAATCTCGGAAAGAAGTGCAAGCTCAGGAGGAGGAGCAAACAATATGCATATATCAAATCTCAGAAGAGATAGATATTTGTGCTTTCAAGAAGTGCAGCCAAGGTCCAAGAGAAGGACTCGCAAGAGGATCAAAGGTCAAGACCTTTGAACACTTAGAAAAAATTATAAGTCAGAGAGATCAGAAAGCTCAGGAGGAAGAATGACACTGGCCATTGGATCACCAATCCCGAATACACGATGACCATTAGATCAACGTCCCGTGACTAGAGGAAGCGCAGAGGAGAAGNTTGGATCTGAGCACCGAGGATCAACAGTCATTGGATCCAGAAATAGATGCACGAAGGTTAAGCCTTTAGTTGAGCGTAGGAGAGAGGACTTGTCAAAGTCCTGAAGTAAGAAGGGACCGTCCATCGTCAAGACTAACAGGTGGCACACGATCCTCAACTCTGGAGCAAATCACTTCGAGGATTTTTTAGTTTGAGACTTGAAAAACCCGAATTCTGAAGAGCCAGAGAGTCAGAGTAAAAGATAGTCATCAGATTAGTTTGAAGTGGAATGACAAGATAATCTAGAAAAGCAGCATCACAAAAAGATTGAGTCGTCGATCTGAGAACATGATCGACAAACAACATTTAGTTTAGGTCTAAAATTTGTGAGGAGGTTATTGTTCAGGGACTCTCACTTCGGAAGAATTGGTGACTTGAAAATTCAAAATACCTGAAGGCTGAAGTCCTAAAGTGAATGAGGATCCACGTCAGTAAGGACACGTGGTGCAATCAGAAAATGACAAGTGTCAACTCGATTCATCACTTCAGGTACGTGCAAATCACAAATCCGAGTGACATGTGGTAGCTACTAGGCTCATGACACATCATCAAGTGACGTAAGTAAGTGACATCACTCCAAAAGTTTTACTCTGGGATTTTTACCACCAACAGATGCCCTAAGTCCTGACTGTCGAAGTCTCGAAGTGGATACGAGTCGTCCGATCTGAAGATCACTTCAGATGCATTCTCAACCATTGATCTAATACAGTGGAAGGACAATGTAAGTGGAAGTGTTAACCGACAACAAGAGGTTTCCACCACCTATGACTTATTCAACAGGTGACCAATCCAAAGGAGAATGAAGCAACAATCAACTTAAACTTCTGAAGTGTCGAAATCACCTATGATCGTTGATCGTGTAGGATGGTACGTTTCAACGGATCATGAACTCCGGGAGAAAATACTCCGGGAAAACGCGAAGGAGAAAGGTCTGAGATTGATGAAGGCTGAAGTCCTAGAGTAGAGGATAGTCATTGGATTAAAGAGGAAACGTGTCAGTGGATTGTCAGCTCTAGGAAAAATCAAAGGAAGGATGAAGGAAAGTTGAGAGTTGATATTGTTGAACCCTGAATACCTAAAGGGATTGTGACTGTCGATCCAAAAGGGACATGCGTCATTGGATCGTGGGATCCAGGTGAAATGCTCCGGGAGAAATCGGAGTTTGAGAATCGAAACTCTTGAAGACCTGAAGGAGAAATCGATCTCGAACGTTGATTTGGAGGGCCACATGTCACCTGCTCATTGAGACTCAGGATCGTGCATGAACAAAGGAAAGAAGGAAGGAAAGGAAGATAGATCGGAGTCATTGATCAAAGGAGAACCATCAAGATCGTGATATCGACGGTCCCGTTGCATTGTAGGGCCAGAACATGCTCGGGCCTTAATTTTTCATGAGAGAGTTGTAATCGAAACCACAGTTTGGAGAAAGGACGTGTGGAATCTCGTAGTGAATTACAGGGCGAAAAGAAGGTTTCCCTCAAACCGCCTATGGACGCGCCCGCAATCGTGAAAAGGAGATAGCACTCACTAAACAAATCTCCTAAAGCTCCTTTAGAATAGGCATATGGTCACCGCCAGAGGTCACGTGAAGGAGGGGCCTTAGAATCCAAAGAAGCCATAATTGACTGGTTGTAACTGCCAGAACGCAGTGATTGTATTGGCCAGAGAACTTGAGGAGCTGCAGGGTGATCGCTAGAGGAGATGAAGAGTCTCAAGGTAACTTCCAGTGGAATGAAGACTCATCATAGAGACGATTTATAGATGGAAAATCGTTGAAGAATGTAACGGCCAGAGAAGCCAAATAATTTCAGGATAACGACCACTGATGAAGAATAGTCTCAGTATGATCGCCAAAGAGAATGAAGAGTTAGGTGCATGATCTGGCATGGAATCGACATGATAAATATACATAGAACAGAGAAGAGAAGGTTGCTTCTATTGAGTGTGATTTATGCAGGTAGAAGCATTCTGTGTGAAGGAGATGAAACGCACAGAAGAGGCGTAGCGCATATAATGGAATAAGACACAGAGCATAAATCACAGAAGAAGAAAGGAACATAAATGCATATCTGAGAGAGGAAGATAAATTCAAGGTGCGCATACATAGACAGAGCAGAAGATCAGAAATATCAAGAAGATGCGAGAAGGAAGACATTGATGCAGACAGAGAAGAGCAGTGTAGTAGAACAGTGATGAGACTAGTAATCCATTGATAAAATATTGTATCACTGTGATAAATTTATGAGAAGCAAAGATTTATATTTTAGGGTTGTAGGCAAGTGCTAGGGAGGACTATTGTCCTCAAAGTTTCAAGTGGGTTCTTGAACATAGGGAGTTGTAGCTTCCATCTAGTTGCAACCAGAAAAACCAGGGTGGTAGGGTGGTGCAAGGGAGAACTATTCTCTGTTATACAGGTTGGTGCCTGTGTAACTGGAAGTTGGTTCTTCCATCTAGTTGGTGTTGGAACACTCAAGGATTTGGTGCTTCCTTCTAGTGGGTGCTAGAGAAACCAAGGAGTTGGTGCTTCCTTCTAGTGGGTGCTAGAGAAACCAGAGAGTTGGTGCTCTCAACAAGTTTCTTCTTGTAAAACAGAGGTGGTAGCCTCAAAGAGAGTTGGTGCTCCTAATAATGATAATGTATAGAAAATAAATATTACTTGTCATATCAAGAAGAAGAGATTTTTCCCTTTATGGGTTTCCTCAGGAAATATTTGTCTCTTTATATTTCATGTGTGTAATTGATGTTGAATATTCTATTTCTTACTTCCCTGCATTATTGTGATCGTCATTGAGTGTTATGTAAAGAGTTTAAAATGGGCATAATTGTTTAAGCACAGTAACAACTTATNGTCATGAAGGAACTTCAACCAATAAGGCCCCCCTATTCAATGGAACAAAATTTAGCTTCTAGAAAGTTAGGATGAGAACCTACATAATGTCTTTAGGTGCAGATGTATGGGATGTGGTAGAGAATGTTTATGTAAAGCCAGTTGTACTAGCTAATAAGGATGACAAGATAGAATTTAGCTTCAACGCTAAGGCTATGAATGTTATTCTGAGTGGGCTTGCAGAAGCAGAATTTGTAAAAGTTATGCACTTAGAATCTGCCAAAGCAATGTGGGACAAACTCATTAGCAGTTATGAAGGTAATGAGAAGGTAAAGGATGCCAAGATTCAAACCTACAGATTACAGTTTGAACAACTAAAGATGAATGAGGATGAGATAGTTAATAATTTTTTATTAAGATTTGAGGAGCTTGTGAATTCCATGAAAGGTCTTGGTGAGAAGATTGAAGACGTATTATTAGTTCATAAGATCTTAAGATCTTTGCCCGATAGATTCAATCCAAAAGTTTCTGCAATGGAAGAACTGAATGATCTTAAGACTATGTCTATTGATCAACTCCTAGGAACTCTAACTGCTTATGAAATGAGTATTAGTAAATATAAATATACCATTAGAGAAGCATCACTTAAAGCAGAAAAGAATGAGGATTCTGAGCCTGATGAAATTGAAGCAAAATTTGTGAGAAGACTAAAGAAAGGATCAGGCAAGTACCAAGGCAAGTTTCCCTTCAAATGTTTTAACTGTGGAAAGATAGGTCACTTTGAATTTAAGTGTCCACACAAGAAGAAGGACCAGAACTCTGAAGGTGAAGAGAAGTACAAATCCAAAAGATTTGATAAAAAGAAAATTTTATGTGTAAACAATGATGACTCTTTAAAAGACACAGATACTGACTCTTCCTATGAAGACAAGGTAAATGACTTTCTACTTATGGAAAAAGAGGATTATGATAATAAAATCACATGAAGTGATGTTGATGATGAAGAAGTTGTGGTTGACTTGGAAGGAGAATTGATCAGCGTGTTGGAAGAGATTGAAAGACTCAGACTTAAGAAGAGAAAGCAAAAACAATTGTTGATACAGTTCGAGAAAGGCAGTAAAAAACCCGATGAAGACTTTTCCCTTCTAAAATTGGAATTAGAAGAGGCAAAGAAAATAGAGGACATTCTGAAACAATAGTTATCAGAGAAGAAGGAAAGATCTAAAGCTCTGGAAGAAGAAGTAGTGAAAAATAGAAAAGACTTGGAGATGTTTAAAGCCTTGTATCACCAGAATCTGTCAAGTATCAAAGCCTAAGAAGGATTAGCCACCATTCTGAATCAACAAAGGAATCCAAAGTTGAAAACTAGTTTGGGTTATGAAGAGGGATCAAGTAGTGGTCAACCAAGCAACAAAGAACCCATCAAGTTTGTCAAAACTACAACCAATGACAACATCAAACCTGCAAAAACAAAGGAAGATAATCAACCACCAAGGAGGAGTAAAGAAAAAGGTGCCAGAACTAAATCTGTAGAACAAAGAAATAATACACCCTCTGCTCAAGGAAATCATCAACATGGAAGAAATCAACCTGCTCAAAGAAGACAACCATTTTCCAGGTACAAAGATTTTTTCTATGGATATTGTTTCTATTGTTATAACTTTGGCCACAAAGCTGTAAATTGTTCCTTAAGATTTAGACATGAGCAATCAAGACACCCAAGGAATAAATATCTTCCACAACAAAGAATGAGACAACCATATAACAAACAACCACAGATTGCAAATGGTCAAATTAAGTTTATAGACATGCAACTAAGGAGGTCAAGAAATAATGAACAACCAATGAGTAGACAACGTTACACCAATCACTTTGACCTATTGAACAATGAGCTCGAATGTTATAATTGTCATAACTTCGGTCACAAGGCTGCACATTTCCATCTGAATGACTCCCTCTTATGGTCACAAGAAGGGAGTCATTCAGTTATGACCTATGGTTATTTTTTTCTCTTGTGACCATGAGGTGCGCATACAGAGACAGAGAAGAAGATCAGAAATCTCAAGAATATGCGAGTAGCAAGACACTGATGCAGGTAGAGCAGAGCAGTGTAGAAGAATAGTGATAACACTGGTAAGCCATTGATAAAATACTATATCACTGTGATAAATTTAAGCAAAGAAAATATTTATATTTCAGGGTGGTAGGGAGGACTTTTGTCCTCAAAGTTTCAAGTGGGTGCTTGAACATAGGGAGTTGTAGCTTCCATATGGTTGCAGCCAGAAAAACCAGGGTGGCAGGGTGGTGTAAGGGAGAACTATTGTTCTTTGTTATAAAGTTTGGTGCCTGTGTAACTGGAAGTTGGTGCTTCCATCCAGTTGTTGTTGGAACACTCAGGGAGTTGGTGCTTCCTTCTAGTGGGTGCTAGAGAAACCGAGGAGTTGGTACTAGAGAAACCAGAGAGTTGGTTCTCTCAGCAAGTTGTTGCTTGTAAAACAGAGGTGGTAGCCTCAAAGGGAGTTGGTTCTTCTAAGAATGATAATGTACAGAAAATAAAGATTACTTATCATATCAAGAAGAAGAGGTTTTTCCCTTTATGGATTTCCTCAGGAAATATCTGTATCTGTATATTTCATATGTGTGATTGATGTTGAATATTCTATTGCTTACTTCCCTGCATTATTGTGATCGTCATTGAGTGTTTTGTAAAGAGTTTAAAATGGGCATAATTGTTTAAGCACAGTAACAACTAATTCACCCCCCCATCTCAGTTGTCCAGCAGGGATGGTTTTGGTAAGTCCATACTTATATGATAGGAAGGCCATTTTCTATAGAGAGCAGAACAAATATATTTTTTCAAGGATGGGATTGAGTTCATTGTGAGATCTCATCAGATGAAGACTAATTTGGTTGTTTTCAATATAGGGAACGTGAAAATACTAGTTAATGATAGTAACCAGGATCCATATTTACAGAATATGGTTGAAAGTAAAACAAGTTCTTTGGTTTAAGTTGTTCCTATTAATAAGGGTAAATGTGTTGATGGTTCATCCTCCTTCACATTTGTATATTCAGTTTTGTTGTGGAGCATGTTTAGTAGTTGCAACAATGAATGGATGAGTTTTTTAATTTAAGGGAATGGTCAACTTGGTCAACAATGTTGTTTCAGTATTCATTATTGTTGTGATGATTTAGGTGATTGTTATCCAAGAAGAAATGATGGATGTTATTGGACAAGTGATACGAGAGTATCTTCACTTCATTTATGAATGATCCATACTTTTGGAGGTCCAAAAGTTCTTCAGTGGGGAGGTGTGATCCAGAAGGATAGATAACTCTAAAAACTTAATCTTCTCAAATGATAATGAAAATTACGTCATTACGTAGAGCTCGACAAGATATTTCCAATGGAATGTGAATTGCCTCAAGCATACGTCGTATGAAGAAGTTATGATGTTCTGAATATTTGACCAACAAACAAAAAGTCAAACAAGGCATAACACATGGAAACCTCATAAGCTGACATGTGGACCATCCGTACAGCTGATAGATCATAGGCTGATGTCATGATGACATCATCATGATGACATGGAAACACAAGAGGCTGACACGTGTCACTCAGTTTTGTCATTTTCGACACCCAATGGGACAAGTAAAAATTTGGCATGTGGCATCTGTATAGTCCATGTGGCACCACTGCAAGGGTGACATGCGGCAAGTTGTACAATGATGTGGAAGGTATAGTCATGTGATGGCATGGTAGACCATAAAGTGACGTGGAAAATAGGTGGTAGGATGACTATGCAATAGGTGGACCAACCAGTGAGTGCCATGTTGCACTCTCTGATTGGCCAATATTGGCTAAGTATCAAAATGGTTGGGCTCGGCGAGGATTGAACCCAAGACATCCATGGGAATATTCAATATTTTAACTATATGCTTCTACCAATACACCAACCATACAGTTTGTTTTAACCAACCAGAATAATGTTATTTAAGTTTAGTTTAATGTTAATCAGAGAATATAGTGGAGCAGGTGGGGTTCAACCCCCAGACCTCCACTATATAAACACCACCATTTCACCACATACAGGACAAGGCATTGACATGGGATTTCATGCCAGGAACCTATAGTGAGTTCATTTTGACACATTTTTTGTTCCAAGAGCGAGTTTTCATAGTTTTGTGTGCCAAGAGTTTATGCTCATGATATTTTGAGCTTTGGGACTCTTTGAGAGAAGTATACAGTGTTTATACTCATTTTTCTCATTTTGTCGAGAGAAATACGATGGTGATGTTGATTTTTTTCTAAAGTGATGTGTATGAAATTATTAGTTCCATTTGTCATATATGAGAGCCATAATCTCGTTTTGCATGCCAAAGGGGTCTTTGGGCACCTGTTCAGAACATAGTCGAGTTTATACTCATTCTTCTCAGAATTTTGAGAGGAGTTTAGTGGTGACCTATGTTTCTAGGTTTGAGAAACATAATTGAAGGGTGTATTCAAATTTAGCATTGTAAGTCATCATTTTATCAAGCATTCGAGCATTAATAGAGCAGTCTCACCATTTGGAAGCGAACCCAGAGACATATCCCAAGATAGGTGAACTCTGTTATCAAACTATGTAATAAGCCTTGTTATTTTTGGTATCTACTTCTCTCTATTTTGGCATTCTTATTTCCACAATTTATATTTATCAGCTAATGAAGTTTATGGATAAGTAAGTGTTTTCACATGATATTTTGTAAATAGTCATAACGATATTCATTTCCTGAATATGGTCATATGTTTAGTGTCTTATTAAGAACTAATTGAAATCTAATGATTTTTGGATGACCAGGTGAGAAGATGAGTATAGTGGGCCCCATAAATAAAATTAAAATAAAATAAAATAAAAAGGAAGAAAGAGGAAAGAGAGGAAAGGGTGACGAAGAAGGAGAAAGAGGAAGGAAGAGAGAGGGAGGAAGGTGATGAATAATGTTGGGGCAGGACCAAGGTGTCTAATGCAATGACATGGAATCACCTCAAGGTGCCAAGTGGAACCATGTTTCCATGTTAATAGCCCATTTAGCAAGGATGACACATAGGCAAAAGTTGCTCTACCTTTAAAAAAAAACAAGTATGTAGCCAAAATTATATTTTAGCCATCACATAAGAAAAAATATCATGTTTTAGTGAAATTTTTTGTGTTTGTCCATAGTGTTAGGATCTACAAAAATTCCATTGAGTGCATTGGTTAATTATGCATCAATTTTCTATAATTTGTCATTTAGAGGTTTTTGAATAGAAGGGTGGTCATCAGTGGCAGGGGCCTTGTCCTTGATGAGATTTTTACAGAATATCATAAAAGTAGAAATGAAAATGTCCAGTGAAATAATTGGATATATTCCAAGGATATTAGAGTGGATATGTCAAAACAGAGAAAAATCCAATATTCTAGGCCACGTTTTGGAGAAGTTTTGGTTTTTTCGAGGGGGAAAAGAGACCCTAGATGAAAAAACTAGAAAAAATATTTACTCAACATTTTATCTACTCATCAGGCTAGATAAATTTACCTTCATGAATTTTTTCCATAACTGCTCAATTTGGGAGATAACCAGTTTGGCTAAAAAATTAGTCTAGAAAAAGGGGGGAAAGGACAAAATTATCATTTCCATATTAATGTGGATTTTGATTGCAGCAGGAGATAGACAATATGAGAGTTTCTATGAACTCACTATCATCGTTGTTGTTAGTGCTTCATACAAAATGTTTTCTGGTTCTTGCCAAATTTTCCTCTACAAGTGGTAGAAGTTGGTGTCTGAGTTTAATTGCACTAGGG
>SNQJ01S0006159.1:472514-489668 GCA_010110895.2 Picea sitchensis | reverse complement strand
CCAAATTTTAACACACCCCAAACTCACTTCTGGGCATATTCCATGAAAATTCAACCTCTTTCACATACCAAAATTTTAAAATTATTTTACCTCACTCATTAATACTTTGATACCATGAATAATCATGTCCAACAAGGCTCTAATATCCATTTGTAATAATATGCCATGCATATGAAATATTTATGCAATCTTAGCATCATGCACTTCAATGCATAACTTATGCATAACACATAATAAGATTCATAAATATAAATGTGCACAACAATAGCAATTAAGTACACAATTATACATAATAAACAACATATAAGAAGATAACATAACACTTATCTTTTTATAAAAGCATCAATTGGCTACAAACCTCAAACGTTCCACCCAGCCATAGATATTGTTGTTCTAGCACTCTCAATAGTAGGTCACCTGCTAAGGCCCTATGTTAAGGCCCTAACACTCATTTATTATTAGTTTATTAGTTATGATTAGGTCAGCTTAGTGGTAGGTTACATCATGCTCACTTTATCTCCTATTTATAATAAAGGAGAATCATTTGTACAAGTATCTCATATTGTCTTGTGAATTCGATATATTTTAAAAGGAAGTTTCCCCTTCGAAGTGGATTGTTATTCATTGACTATTTTTGAGTTGGTTCATAACATTTGGTATCAGAGCATACGATCCTAGGGTTTCACTCCAATCAAGACCTATTGACATTTTTTCTCTAGATTTTCTTTTGGGATGATTCAGATAGAGAAATTTTGAGGGTACTAAGGATACATAGTGAAGTATGTCTAGTAAACATTCCAGGTACTAGTTTTTTATGATTACTATGATATAGCCTATGGAAGTGAGGGTTTGTGACTAGTCCAAAAATCAGTTTCAAACGAGTCATCTTGAAATTTCCACTATAAAAAAAATTCTGGGATGATTTAGAAAAAACAAAGTTGAGGATACTAAGGAGACATAGAAAGGTATGCTTGGTAAAAAAATTAGGTACTATTTCATTATAATTTATGATACATATCCTATGTAAGTGTGGGTTTGTGACTAGTCCTAAAACTAGTCTCAAATATGTGTTGTTGGTAGAAGTACCATATCTGAAGTTTGGAAAGTCCAAATTAAGTGCCACTAGTTTCTTTGGAAATAATACATACCATAGTATTTTAGATAAAAATTCTAGAAACATATTTGAATTGGACATGTGGCATTCCATACAAGTGCATTCTCTAGAAAGGGACAAAAATCAACAAGATTTAGTAAAGTTACCATGACTTTAACTTGGCATGTCAAATTTTGATCTGCCATATGGCATTGAAGAGAAGAAACATCATAGTACTACATGTTGACATTGTATATTCAGAAGCGATAAAATTACATAGTTACATCAGGACAAAGGACAACTAACAAACAATTTACCAACTAAGGTTTTTAAGGTATGTAGCTCACACTTAACATAAATTTTGATTGGAAGATCCGTTTCTAGTGATTTAAACATAATAATTATGAGAAAAAAGAGGATTATTATTATTTTCTCCAATGGAAATGGGTCCTTCAATAACTAATACTCCTAGAAAACCTCAATAAATATCACACATGGCATCTGAAGAAAGAGAAGACTTAGAAAAAAAACTATTCCAATTAAGAACCAAGTTAAGGAAATGAATGGTAGTGTGTTGAAACTTGGGGATTTATCATGTTCCCAAGAAACATTTTAAAGGGAATTGGATGATAAAATAGAAATATTGATGAATTAGAGGATGCACCAAATGGAAAATAAGATGGATAAAAAGATGGTGGAATTAAAAAATTCCATTTTATAAATCCTAGATGGGAGGCTTCCTAAAAGTGACACTGTGACCGAAGAGAATCATGAAAATAAATGTATTATTCATGTTGAACAACCTTCCATAGTAAGAAATTTTCATGAGGATTTAACTCTAATAGTGGATTTAATTATGGATGGGTTCCTAAGGGTGTCAACTTTCCCAAGGTTGAATTAAAAAAGTTTGATGGAACATAAGTCTTTACATGGGTGAAACAAATATAAAAATACTTTGAATTACATAATATTATGGATGATAATAAAGGGATTTCATTATAAACCTTTTACTTTGAGATAAAACCGTATCAATGGTGTCAATGGGTACTCAAAATAAATCCCCATTCTCATCATTATACTTGGAGTTTATTTATAAGAGACTTAGAAGCACAATATGGAAAAGTTTGGGAACATGAATACTTTAGTCAATTGACAAGAATCAAGAACTTAGGTGATATTGAATATTATAATTTATAATTTTAGGTGTTTTCCATAAGGGTGGATAACATAAGTGATGAACATCTGTTTTAAGCTTACACAGGTGGATTATAGGAAGGCACTAAACATGACATTTTCTAAAAACATCATGAAAATAGTATGGAGGCTATACAATTTTCTTTTCATAATCAAACCATGAATAGAGATACACACAAGTATACCATTGGAATATATGTAGTAATTAGAGACATATTTTGGGCTCATGGGGAACCCTACCCCAACCTACTTGAATATCATCAAAGAAAATGGAAGAAAGAAAAAAAAAAGGACTATACTTTGGTTGTGATAAAAAATGGTCCAAAGGGCATAAATGTCAAGAAACAAAATTATTCACCTTGGATAATAATGATGAAGAGGAAATGAAGGCATCTATACAAAGGGATTAGGAAGGAATTGTGAACTTAAAGGAGAAGGAAAATATGTAGAAATTCTAAACAACAACGAGAGGTGTGAAATATTTTTCATGCACTGGTAGGATTGTCAGAACCTCAAACCCTTAAGATATGATTGTAGGGTACATTAAGAAGATAAGGGTTATAGTGCTTATTGACTCAAGGATTACCCATAACTTCATTGATAAAATATTAGCAAAGAGCCTCAATCATTTTTTGTATCTAGTGACAAATTTTCAATTTTTTGTTGCTAATGGAGGTAGTATTGATTGTGGAAGAAAATGAAACAACATTTAACTTAGTATGGGAGAATATAACTTAGAAATCCTGATGTATTCCATTCCCATTGGAGGTGTAGATATTTTTCTAGGGTTTCAATGGTTGAGAATATTAGGTACAATTTCTACAAATTATCAGGAATCATTCATGAGATTTGAATTGGAAGGAATTCAATATGAATTCAAAGGATTAAAATATGCACCTTCTCAGATCATTGAATCTCATGGAATGGAAAAGATCCTAAAAAGGGGTAGTAGGGGGTTTATGGTTAGAAATTATTCTATGGAAGTAAAGTAGGAAGATGAAAATATTCCAGAGGAATTAAAATGCATTTTGGAAAATCACCATAGGGTCTTCTAATAAATTCCTAAATGGATACCTCCATATAGGGATCATGAACACCAAATTGAACTAATACCTAGAAGTAATCCTCCTAATAAAAGGCCTTACAGATATCCTCATTAGAAAAAGGGGGATATTGAAAAAATGGTACAAGTCATGATGGATTCAATTATTATTCAATCAAGCAAGAGTTCATTTTTAGTTCTAGTAATGGTAGTGAGAAAAAAAGATAATTCTTGGAGGACGTGTCATGATTATATATATATCTAAACAAAATCACCATAAATGATAAATTCCATATTCCAAATATTGATGAGCTATTAGATGAGATTCATGGAGTGGTTTATTATACAAATATAGATCTTAAATCATGATACCACTAGATTATATTAAGAAAAGAAGGAATTCCCAAAACAACTTTTAGAACTCATGATGGGAACTATGAGTTATTGGTCACGCCTTTTGTATTGACTAATTCTCCTTCTACTTTTCAAATCCTTATGAACAAAGCTTTTCAACCCCAACTTAGAAAGGTTGTGTTGGTTTTATTTGATTATGTACTTATCTATGGAAAATCATTGGAAGACCACATTAAACATGTGAATAAAGTCCTACAAATTCTTGAGAGCAATCAATTGTATGTAAAAGATCCAAATTTGTTTTTGGGAAACAAGAAGTAGAGTATTTGGGTCATATTTTTTCAAGGTAAAGGGTTAAGATGGACCCTCAAAAGATCCAAGTTATTAAAAAATGACCTATTCCTAATAATATAAAGAGTTTTAGAGGATTTTTGGGACTTATATGATATTATAAAAAAATTGTTAAAAATTATGCACACATTGTAGGCTCACTCACATATATATTGAAGAAAAGTTCATATTTATGGAATGAAGAGGCTACCTTGGCATTATCACTCTTAAAAGATTCCATGTCTTCGACACTAGTATTGGAAACACCTGATTTTGGTAAAACATTCATAGTTGAATGTGATGAATTTGGACAAGGAATTGGAGAAGTATTGATGCAAGAAGGGAGACCATTGGATTTTGAATGTAAACAATTAAAGGGAAAATACTTGGTAAAATTTACATATGAAAAAAAAATGATAGATATTTTACATGCAATAAAAAAATGGTGGCAAGGATAGACTTACAAAATATACACATTTTTCTAGAATTCAAAGTACATATACAATAAGTCAAGTGGCATAAGTGTTCATGAAGGAAATTCATAGACTTCATGGATTTCCAAAAGTAATAGTAAGTGACAGAGATCTGAAATTCGCATGAAAGTTTTGGAATTAATTACAAAATATGAGTGGAACAACACTAGCTATGAGCTCAACATACCATCCACAAGTAGATGGTAAAAAAAAATAGTTAACAAATGTTTAGAGGGTTATCTATGTTGCTATTCTTTAGAAAAACAATCTCAATGGGTGAAGTGGCTTCCTCTATCAGAATGGTGTAAAAATACCACCTATCACTCTTCTAATAAGATGTTCCCTCTTGAATACTTTTATGGATATACATCTCTTAGCATCTCATACTTTTTGCAGGACCAGTCCAAAGTAGAGGCAATAGAGTCACATATGGAAAAGACTAATTTTTTTTTGACAATTCTTAAGGAAAATTTCAAATGGCACAAAACATGATGAAGCAACAAGCATCAACATTGAAATGAAAGACAATTTTAGGAGCTTGATTGGGTATTTTTGAGATTGCAACCTTATAAACAGTCTACTCTAAAACAAAATAAGAATTAGAAATTAGATCCAAAATGTTATGGACACTAAAATAGTGTTCATAAGATTATAGGTGTTGTATGAGTTATATTTTCATTCTTCTTGCATTCATAAGGTTTTTCATGTATCTTTTATAAAAAAAGGTTTTAGGAAAATCTATGACAGTGCAGATAGAACTTTCAGAATTAGATGAAGAAGGGAAGTAGATGGTTGAACCCAATTTTTTTTATAAATAGGTGTTCTATATCTCTATAGAATAGAACCATTATGCAGTACCTAATCAAATGGAATATTATTCCTCCGTACGAAGATACATGAGAAAATGAGAATTTCATGAAGAAACACCCTCAATTACAAGCTTTGAGGGAGAATATTTTTTTTAAAGAGAGGGGTTATGTTTGCTAGAATATTCAAGAGTACTGAGAGGGGGGGTGAATTTGTATAGAGTTATTTCAACAATTTTAACCTTCAATTACTACATAAAAATTAACTATTAATCATGTCATTCATCATCACATAAACTCATACACATTGCACACATATTTTTATGTGGAAACCCAATTGGGAGAAAACCACATAAACTTTTCTTAAGTAGTTTCAAGATTTTACAAGCACCAACTTGAAGGAAGCACCAACTCCCTGAGTTTTCCATCACCTACTAGAAGAAGAAACCAATCCCCTTGGAATATTTTAAATTATGATACAATATCAAATCAACCTTCAAATACAATCCCAAAATCACTTCTTAAATCTGCATACAAAACTGCTCAGAACGTACCTCAAATATGCAAAGTTGTAATATTCGCCATGAGCTCAATTTTCCGTTTCTGATTCTAAAACTTGGACCCTATATATTAGGATATATTATCATTATAATGAAACAAGTGTAATTCAATTTGGACCTACCAAGCTTCATATATAGCCATTTTATCTCGAACATTTGTTTGGGACTAGTTTCTAGATTAGTCACACACCCTAACTTCCAACAAGTATAACTTTGTACCTGGAATGAATCGGGATCTAAAACTTGTACCCAATATTCTTAGATATATTATATGAAATTAATACAAGTTCCACTTCTTGAATTTTCCCCTAAAAAAATTATAGAAAAAATGGCAATATGACTCATTTTGAAGAAGAAAATCCTAGTTTTAAGAACCTCAACTTCCACTGAGTATAACTCCAAACCTGATGTCAAGACTTGAAATTCATACCCAAGATTATTTTCTATCACTTTTGAAACACATACAAGTTTTTATATCTGAATATTTCCAGAAAAAATGTTATATCGAAAATTCCAAGATGACCTTCAAAGAAAACCCTAGAACAAATCATCACAAGACTTCATCTTCCCTTGGAATTTCTCTCTTCTTCATTTCATCTTCCCTTGGAAATTCCCTCCTCTAGGTGAAATCCGCTTCTCTTCCTTGGATAGGTCAAATTATTTTGATTGAAATGACAAATGTGGATCCTCTTATTTATATGAGTCTTTTCCACATGAGGCAGTGCGACTAAGGGTCACAACTTTTGGGTCGCACCTCTTCTTTAAGGATGGCCAAACTTAGGGGATTATTTACTTTATTTTAGGGGATTCTTCACTTGGATTTAGGGGCTTCTTATCTTGGATTTAGGGGCTTATTCATTTGTATTTATGGGCTTCTTATCTTGGTTTTAGGGGCTTCTTCACTTGGTTTTAGGTATTCTTCAAGGCTCCATTTATGTACAACTCAAAGTGGACATGTGGAAAAAACAACGTTTTTTCTCATCTCGTGAGGGCCATGATTAAAAGATAGACCATAAGGGGAAAAATTTGGAGTTATATACACTTATGTCAAGGCTCTTCAAGTGGACATGTCATCATCACTTTTAGGGGCTTCTGGGCTTTTCTTTAGGGATTCTTATAAGGTTGACATTAATGAAAACCAATTTTCCAACAATATCCCCCTTTGGAATTGTTGGAAACTTAGTAAAACAAACATGATCCCCCTGTCTTCGTTCTTTGATCCCAATGATTGTACTATCCTCTTGTATCCATGTTGTCTTCCCCTATATTTATGCTTCTATTTTTACTGTTTTTCTCACCCCCTTTGACATCAATGGAAAAGGGTAACTCCCCCTAATAGTATTCCCATTTTTGTTCGTTTAGAATATTATGGAAATCAATTTGGATAAGAAATTACTCCCAATTTTCGTTAAATATACTCAAAGGTCTCTCTAAGAAGATACTTCGTGAAGATGTATGCAATATGTTCTTTTGTCCCAACATACTCCAACTTGATATTATTTTCTATGACTTGTTCCCGTAGAAAGAAGAACTCAATAAGAATATGTTTGGTCTTGGAGTGCATCAATGTATTCTTGGAGATGTTTATAACACCGTTGTTGTCATAAAGTATAGAAATAGGCCTAACATATATCACTTGTATGTCTTGCAGGGTTTGCTTCATCTAGATAATTTGAGTAAAACATGTTGCTGCTGTGATATATTCTACTTATTTTATGGATAAGGATACTGAAGATTTCTTCTTGCTCAATTGGGACACTAAGCAGTCACCTAAGTAGAAATTTTCTCCACTTGTACTTCTTTTGTAATCAATACTTCCTACCCAATATGAATCCGTGTAGGTGACCATAGTTAACTCATTTCCTTTCATATACTATACCCCAAACTATGTTGTTCCTTTAAGATATATGAAGATCCTTTTCACTGCTAGAACATGGGTTTCCTTTAGTGCCTCTTGAAATCTTGCAACTTGTCCAATTGCTTGCATTGCATTTTGTCTTGAAGTTATCACATATAATAGACTACCAATCATTGATATGTAGAGTCTTTGATCTGTTTCTTTAGATTCGTCATCTTTGTTCAACTTGCAACTGGTAACCATAGGAGTACTCATAGGTTTACAATCTTCCATTTTGAACTTATTTAACATTTCCTTGATGTACTTGGTTTGGGAAATGAAAATTTCTTCATCTAGTTGAGATATCTGGAGTCCCAAGAAGAAATTCAACTCCCCAAGTAGGGACATTTCAAATTCATTATGCATATCCTTGACAAACTTCTGAATCAATCTATCATCATCAATTACAAAGATGATGTCATTGAAATACACTTCAATAATAATCATACTACCTTGATCCACCTTTATGTAGAGGCTACTATATGAATTTCCCCTTCTGAATCCTTGTTGTTTTAAGTACCTATCCAATATTGAGTACCAAGCTCTCATAACTTACTTAAGTCCATATAGATCTTTCTTCAATATAAAAACATAGTCTTCCTTTTCTGATAGTAGAAAACCTTCTGGTTGTTCTATGTAGACTTCCTATTCTAATTATCCATTTAGAAAAGATGATTTTACGTCCATTTGATACACATTGATATTTTTAGAGCATGCATAAGCCAATAACATTCTGATTGATTCCATTCTGGCCACAGGAGAAAAGGTTTCTTCAAAATCTATTCCTTCAACTTCAACATATCCTTTGCACACTAGTATTTATTTGTTTCTGGTTACTTATCCATATTCATTTATCTTGTTTCTGAAGGCCCATTTTTTCACAATCACATTTTTGTCCTTTGGACTTGGAACTAGTTCCCATGTCTCATTCTTCTCTATTTGATTTAGTTCTTTTTCCATAGCCTTTATCTAATGTTCATAATTTATGGATTCCTCAAAGTTACTTGGTTCAACTGTGGAAAATAATGAAAAATTTCCTTGTTCAGGTGTCTGTGCTTTCCTTCTTCTCATGGTTTCTACTCCAACACTTCTATCTCCAATGATTTATTCTATTGGATGATTATTATGAACCCAGTGGTTAGGTGTCCTAGAAGGTATCTAATAACATTGTTGGATTTTTTCTTCTTGTTATGCTTCTGACTTCCTCTCTTCTTGCTGTTATTCTTCTTCTTCTTCCTTTTATTCTTTCTTTAGTTCTTCATTTTCCTATTCTTCAAAGATGTTTGAATTTCTTCTTTCCTTACTGGTCTTCAACAAGTCTACCGCATCAAATTTTACATTGATGCTTTCCACTATATTATTGAGTCTTATATTGTAGCAATTATATACTTTGATTTTGCACGAGTACCCAACAAATATGCCTTCATCCACCTAGGAGTCAAATTTTCCAATCTTCTTGTTTTCCCTTTTTATGTAACACTTGCTTCCAAACACTCTAAAGTGTTTAACATTGGCCAATATTCCTTTCCATAACTCATATGGAGTCTTATCACTATTACTTTTGATCAATGTTTTTCAAGATATAAATGGATGTATGCACTGCTTGTCCCTAAAATATATCACTTAGCTTGGAGTCATTCAACATGTTTTTGGTAATTTCTTGTACAGTTCTTCTTTTCCTTTCAACAACTCCATTTTGTTTAGGTGTTATAAATGTTGAGAATTATCTTTATATTCCCTGTTCTTCACAAAAATCCATGAATTCATTTGAAGCAAACTCACCTCCAATATATGATCTTAAGCATTTTATTTTCAAATCAATTCATTTTCAACCAGTTCCTTGAATACCTTGAAACATTCAAAAGGTTCTGATTTTTTCTTGAGGAAATAAACCCAGGTCATTTTTGTGTAGTCATCAATGAGTAACATGAATTATTGTTCACCATCAAGTCCTTTTTTTCTTGTGGGCCCACATAAATCAGTGTTAACAATCTCCAATAGTTTTTTCATAGAGTATTCCTTTGTCTTGAATTCAACTTTTTTTTGTTTTCCATGTTGATAGTGCATGCACATAGTATTCGTTGGCTTTGTAATTTCTAGAATTTCTATTACATATTACTTCTTTGTGATATTGAAAATATTATCAAAGTGTATATGGCCCATTCTCTTATGCCAAATCCAACTTTAATCTTCTTTTCCCAAACAACATCTTTCTTCTTCAATCTCATTCAAGATGTATATGTTTTTTGGATTCCTCGTCGTTGTTGCCACTAGTCTACCTAATCCTTATCTCCTTATTTCAAATTCTTTTGAATTGAATATGAGTGTGTATCCCTAATCACACATTTGGCTCACACTTAGCAAATTATGCTTCATATTTTCAACAAATAGGACATTTCTGCCACAACATCTTTGTTTCCAATACTAATTGTGCCTTTTCATATAATTTTGGTTGAGTTATCATTTACAAATGTGATAGACCCCTCTTTTTCTTTCTTTAATGTTACACATCTATATTTTTCTCTAGTGATATGCTTTGAGAATCCACTGTCAATATACCAATGGATTCTTCTATTTTGGGCTTGTAAGACAAACCCACATTCCTCAACCTTAAAATATTCTTGCTTCATTTTCCATGTTCTTTGTTGTTCCCCTATATGATTGAAAGGAACATGCCTAGTTTCCCTTGAATAAACTATCAAATCACTTCTACAATTTCTGGCTATGTGTCCAAATTGTTACATTTGTAGCATTCAATTTCATAACCCAAATCACCAAAACTGTTATAATTTTTGTCAAATGCCTCACGAGGATTTCTGGGATAATTTTATTCATAATGATTCTTGGGATTTTCATATCTACTTTTGTTCCAAGTGTTTCTACCCTTTGCATAGGCTCTACGATTTATGGATTTATGCCCAAAATTATTGCAAGAATAACATAAGCAAAGAAAAATATTTTGGTACCTGTGTGTGGGTGGTCTTCTAGTTGGTGTTGTTATTCTAAAATCATGATCTTCTTCTTTAGTATTCTTCATTGCTAGTTGTTGATTCCATGTTCCTATGAATGCACAATCTTCTTCCTGATTTTTCTTTATTTTTGGTTTATGTATGTCCTCCTTTAGAGGCTTAAATTCTTCTTTCTTAATGGAACCCTTGATAGTATCTGCATAACTTCTTTTCTCTGCTTCCTTTCCCATCATCTAGAGATTGAACCCTCATCAATATTATTTTATTTGTATCCAAGTCCAGAATTTTCATAGAATGGTTTTTGATTGTGGATGATTTCATCCATTATTTTGGTTTTAATGCCAAAATTTAGTTGGATGTCCTCATGTACTTTCTTTCTTAGTGAGACTATTTCAGAATCTAGACTCTATGTTATTTTCTTATTTTCTTCCAGTTGTCTCTTGAGTGTTTCTTCAATCAATTTTTCTTCTTCCAACTGAATCCTTAGATTAATGATACTCTGCTTGGCTTCTTCAAAAAAAATTACAGGGTTTTGAAAGTCTTCTTCAGTTTACTTAACTCTTCTTTGAGATACTTTTTTTTCTTCCTTGCTATTGTTAGATCACTTAAGGCACTGAACAATTTTTCCTCAAGATTCACTTCTCCTTATTCTTCATAATATCCTTAATTATTGTCAGTAGTTTCCTCTTGAGTCTCTAATGCCATGAAGAGTACTCTTCCTAATTCATTATCACTATCATCATCTTCATTGGATGTAGAACTATTGTCTTTTGAATAAAGGCTTTTCTTTTTAAAAAAATCTTCTTTATTTTCTTTCCTTGTCTCTTTTCTAATATTTTTTTTTCTTTATTAGGAAATTCTTCATCATCACTATATGGACACCTTTCATAAGGAAATTTGGAACCAAAATGGACGACTTTACCACAATTAAATAATTTGAAAGGAATGTTACCTTTCTACTTTTTGGTTCCTCTTTTTAGGTTTCTCACAAAGTTGGATTCTTCTTCATTGTCTAAATCATTGTTAGAGTAGGGTTTTGAACTTCGCTTGTTCTTTCTTGTTGTTGATACTGAGAGGGGGGGTGAATCATTATCAAGTATAATTTATCACTTTTTACAACTTTACTTTTCAATCAAATAATGTATCCAATATACAATAGGAGCAGAAGAAGAAATACACAGTTCACAATAGATGTACGTGGAAATCCATAGAATGTTTTATAATAAAAATATTACATTCAAAGGACACTACAACTTCCAAGATTTTCCAACACCAACTAGAAGGAGGCACCAACCCCCTAGTTTACAGGCTCCAACTTGAAGGAAGCTACAACTCCCTATATTCTCTAGATCCAACCCCCTTTCCTTGCCCCTTCCTTCCACCCTTAAATATGTATATAAAAGAATCAAATTATCACAACCAAGTTCCAAGACTTCCCTGGTATATTATAAATTCACTTGAACAACTTATTGATGTCACTTGTTATCTTGTACCTACCAAAAAAATAGATCCACACTTTGCTCTACTATCAACTTGTAGACATCCACACTTTGCTCCACTATGACCTGCGTATATTCATGCCTTTCTCCACTATGACCCACAGATGACCTACTTGTCAGTTTGTACCTACCTAAAACACAGATCCATGCTTTGCTCTACTATCTACCCACATACATCTACGCATTTATTCACTGTCAACCCATAAACATCCGTTCTTATATCCACTGTGACCCACAGATGACCTAAAAAAACTCCTTTCTCTCCTCAACCTCCTTTCTCCTAGGCCAGAAATGATTTTTTGAGCTTGTCAATCCTCATAGCACAAGGGAAGACCCACTTATACTAGCTAAATACAAAAACACACACTTTCTTGGATGAACAAATGAGAGGTTCTTGATGTGTATTTATACTTTTCCAAGTGCCTCCTTTATTTGAATTTAGGGCCGACTTGTAAATTTTTATTGCAACAACGTTTTCTCCTTTAATTAATTTTGTAGTCGACCTGTAACTTCTCGTCTGTACTTCAGGGCTTCATGACCACACCTCCGGGGCTTCTTGTAGACTTCTTCAATGTTTCTTCTTGTGAGGGCCATGCTTAAATCTATGCCATAAGGGGACCACTTTGGAGACTTCTTCAAATACACCCATCACTTCTAGGGGCTTCTAAAATTCTTATAGATTTGACATCAATGACAACCAATTTTCCAACAATATCCCCCTTTCACATTGATGGAAACACTCATACTCTTCCTGTGAACATTTCTCCCCTTGTCATCATGCTCTCGATTTTTCTCTCCCCCTTTGACATCAATGGAAAAGGGTAACTCTTCTCTTTGGGGATACTCCCCCTGAACTCATGGCACTCAATAATACTTCTCCTTCATTTTCTGTCTTCTTATCCTTTCCTTCCTTGGAGCTCTTTTGTGTGACTTCAATTTTCTCAATTTCCTCTTTTTCTAGGACGTATATGTTATTTGGTCTTCTTGTTATTGTTGCAACCAATCTGCCTGAGTCTTCTTCTATGATTTCACATATTCAGGAGTCAAAATTAAGATTTCATCCTTGATCACATATTTTACTGAAACTAAGGCGATTATGCTTCAATTCTTCAACTAGTAAGATATTTTCTTCTTTTACATTTTCACTTCCAAGACTCACTACACCTTTTCCAAGTATTTTGACAGAGGAGTCATTTTCAAATGCCACTCTGCCACTTTTTCCTTTCTTTAGGCTGATGAATTTGTTTTGGTCCCAAATCATGTGTGTTGAGCACCCATTGTCTATGTACCATTTGTATTATTTATCTTAAAAAATCAGTGTTAATTGACAATTTTCCTTGTTTGTATTCTCTTTCCTTTTCCATACTATGGTTGGCATAGGAGCATCTTCTTTCATATCTCGACAATCTCATTCTTTGTGACCAAGATTATTGCAGTTGTAGCATACAATATTTTCATTCATCGGTGGATCAAATAGATTGTAATATCTCTTGATATATCCATAAGTATTTCCATATCTATTGTTTACACGATTGTCCCTTGGATATCCATGATCATTTCTGTTTCTCATATAGTTGTTTCTTGCATTGATTTTACAGTGAATTTATTTGTGGTCAAAGTTTCTGCAAGTATAACAATGACCAAGAAAAATATTGTCATAACTGGTAGGAAATGACCTTCTTGGTGTCTCACCCCTTTTGAATTATGATCTTCTGTTCCAGGTAGAGGTGTCATGTTCCTATTGTTCTTCAACTCCCTTTTGATTGTTGATTCCACTTCTTAAGGTATTTGCATAGTTTCTAGTATTTCCTTCATATTTCTTGTCCTTTTTATCCATGTCTTCTTTCTTCAAACTGTTATTGTATCCAAGTCCTATATTATCAGTAGGTGATCTCTAATTTCTAAGAATTTCATCTAATGTTTCAATACTTCTTTCAAATTTCTCCAATTTTTCCATTGTTAATGTTAACTACTTTCTTGTGTGATCCAATTTTGATTTTAATTTCTCATAATCTCCAGTCTTCTTATCTAACTTCTCCTTCAAGATGTTAATTTTATTTTCAATCTCATGATTCTCTTCTTCACAACTACTCAATTCATTTTTAATTCTCTATTTTTGTTTTTGAGCTTGCTATTTTCTTTTTCAGCATGCTTCAATTTTTCCAGATTCTCATCATTTTCCTATTCACTTTCTTTCAAGTCTTTGCCTCCCCAGAAAGACTCTATGTTTGTTTATTCAGTCTCTTCATCAGAATATTCTCTAGAATTGATTTCATTTATTTCAGAATTCTTTTGGTCATCATTATGAGTTTCTTGAGTTATGAAGAGAACTTCCCTTACATCCCTTTCTTCTCCATCACTTTGATCAGAAGAACTGTTTTCCTCCTTGGAGTAAAGGCTCTTTTTCTTGTGGAATATTTTATTTTATTCAAAAGGACATTTCTTATCATAGTATCTTATTCTACCACAATTGAAGCATTTAAAAGGTAACTTACCTTTGTATTTGTCGGTTCCCCTCTTGAGCTTCCTTACGAAATTTGCTTCTTCTTCATCTGATTCATCACCTATCTTTTCTTATACCTTGTGTTATTTGTTCCTTGTTTTCTTTGTGGATTTAAAATAGGCTTCTCTATTTGGCTGTCCATTTTATGTATCTGTAGCCAATTCATATGATGTGAGGATCCCATGTAGCTCATCCATTGTCATTTTGGTTAAATCCCTAGTTTCTTCAATGGCCAAGACCTTGGCATCATATCTCAAAGGAAGCGATCTCAACACTTTATGTACAACCAATAATTCTTCGAATTCTTCTCCTAATCCTTTGTTGGCATTGACAACTTCCTCTAATCTGAGTAAATAGGTTGCAATATCTTTTTTTCATCCATTTTTAAATTTTCAAATTGTGCTCTATGTCATTGGAGCTTGACCTACTTGACTTTCAGATTTCCTTCATAAATGTTTTTAAGTTTGTCCCAAACCTGTTTAGTTTTGCTACAACCCATCACCTTGCTAGAAACAGATGGTGTCAATTCACTCATGATAAGATGCTTAGCCTTTGAATTACAACTCATTAATTTCTTCTCATCTGGATCAGTTGGAGTGTTTTTCGAAACTTTATATCCATTGAAAACTCAGAGCCATATATCTACTCCTAAAGTTGTCAAGTAAGTTTTCATTTTGTTGCTCTAGTATGCATAATTATTTCCATCAAATGGTGGAATCCCATTTGGAATGCGGCCTTCCATTTTTTCACACGATATTCCTTCCAGTGATTAGACTATTCTAAAGATACACTTCTCTGATACCAATTGTTGATACTTATAGGGGGGTAAATCAATATTAAGTACAATTTAGCACTTTTTACAACTTTACTTTCAATCAAATAATTTATCCAATATACAATAAGAGAAGAAGAATAAATATACAGTGCACAATATATTTATGTGGAAATCCACAAAGTTTTTTATAATAAAAAGATTACATTCACGAGAAGCTACAACTTCCAATATTTTCCAGCACCAACTGGAAGGAGACACCAACCCCTTATTTTGCAAGATCCAACCTGAAGGAAGCTACAACTCCCTAGATTATCCAGCTCCAACTGGAAGGTGGCTCCAACCCCCTTTCCTTTCCCCTTCCTTCCACCCTTAAATATGTATATAAAAGAATGAACATGTCATATCCAAGTTCCAAGACTCCCCTAGTCTACTGTAGATTCACCTGAACAACTTGTTTATGTCACTTATAAGCTTGTACCTGCCCAAAACATAGATCCTTTCTTTGCTCTACTATCAACCCGTGGACATCCACACTTTTCTCCACTATGACCTGCAAATATCTATTCCTTGCTCCATTGCGACCCACAAATGACATACTTGTCCACTTGTACCTTCCCAAAATATAGATCTGTGCTTTTCTCTACTCTCGACTAGCAGACATATGCGCTTTGCTACACTTTCAACCTGTGGGCATCTGCACTTTGCTCCAATACGACATGTGAATGACCTCAAAAAACTCCTTTCTCTCCTTGACCTCCTTTCTCCTAGACTAGATTTGCTTTGTTGAGCTCATCAATCCTCCTAGCACAAGTGTAGACCAAATTATGCTAGATCCATACATAAAAACACACTTGCTTGGATGAAAAAATGAAAGGTTATTGATGTGTATTTATACTTTTCCAAGTGCCTCCTTTATTTGAGTTTAGGGTCGACCTGTAACGTTTTTTGTAACAACGTTTTCTCCTTTAATTAATTTTGGATCTGACTTGTAACTTCTCATTTGTACTTTGGGGCTTCATGAACACACCTCCAGGACTTCTTGTAGGCTTCTTCAAAGTATCTTCCCGTGAGGGCCATGCTTAAAGCTATGCCATACGAGGACCACTTTGGAGACTTCTTCAAATACACCCATCACTTCTAGGGGATTCTAAACTTCTTCTAGAGTTGACAACAATGACAACCAATTTTCCGACACTTGTCTTCTTGGAGGATTTGAAAGCTTCTTCCTTTCTAGATGGATTTTCCTGTTCTTTTCTCATTTCATATGTTGTAAGATTCCATGTAATTCATCCATGTTCAATGTAGCCAAATATTGTCTTTCTTCTAGAGATGATATTTTAGGGTCAAATCTCATTGGGAGATATCCCAATATCTTTTGCACAATAACTGAATTTTCAATCTTTTATCCCAGTCCTCTTATAGTATTCATGATTTTATAAACTCAGAGAAAATAAGATGCAATATATTCATCTTTCTTCATTCTTAGATGTTCAAATTTTCCTATGTAAGTCTGAATCTTGGCCCCTTTGAATTTAGCATCTCCTTCATAAACATTCTTGAGATTGTCCCATATTTCCTTTGCAGAATCACAATGCATATAACCTTAAAAAATGTTGAACCTGTTATACCACTTAGAATGACATTTATAGCCTTTGAATT
>SNQJ01S0006159.1:438794-465848 GCA_010110895.2 Picea sitchensis | reverse complement strand
AAAAGTGGTTCACTTCCGGTTTGAGACCGCTCCAAGCCTCGTAGGGGGTATTATCCTTGACAGATCTATGAGGAGATCTATTTTGGATGTATGTTGCACAGTTAAGTTCTTCGAACCATAGTCTCTGTTGTAGTGACTTTGCATGCAACATGCAAGATGCCATCTCCTTTAGAGATCGGTTTTTCCGCTCAGCAACTCCGTTTTGTTGCGGAGTATAGGGAACTGTGTGCTGCAACTGAATCCCTTCCTCATGGAAAATATTATGGATCTCATGATTTACATACTCTCCCCAATTATCAGTTCAAAGGACTTTGATCTTCTTTCCAGACTGTGTCTCAACCAAAGCTTTGAAATCTTTGAGGTTTTGAAAGACTTCTGATTTTTGCCTGAAAAAGTAGATCCAAGTAAAACGTGAGAAATCATCAACAAAAATGAGAACAAACCTCACTTTCCCGATCTATGGATGCGGAAAAGGACCCATGAGGTCACTATGGATCAGATCCAAAGGTGCGGAAGCTCGCTGAGACTTTCCTTTGTCAAATTTCTCTTGAGGGTGTTTCCTGAGAACACATCCCTCACACTCCCTTGGAGAAATGGATGTCTGGTAGACCATAAACTAATTTGTGCTTGCTAATATGTTGCATGTATCTGAAATTAAAATGTCCAAACCTTTTGTGCCATATCCTACTACTTTCATCAGGATGAGTAAGCAGTAAAGTAGAATTAGGTTCAATGAATTCAAAAAAAGTATACAATCTAGACTGATGATTTACCTCATCGATAGAAACCCTGGAGTTGGTTTGCATGTCGTAGATGTCCATGGAAATTTGTGTGAATATTAATTTCTTTCGAGTGCCGGAATTTGTCATTTGATATATGGAGAGAAGGTTGACAGAAAGTTTGGGAACATGTAGCATGTTCTCGAAGCTTCCATTGGTGAGTTCAATCCTTCCTTTGCCAGTGACTTCGACATAAGAGTTGCCCCCCATCAGAATAGGAGGACCTTTGCATGCATCTAATGAATAATATTCTGCTTCTGAGGCAACCATGTGATGTGATTCTCCTGAATCTACGATCCAAGCATTGGGAAAGGAGTTGATGGCAATCAAGGCATGGCTAGAATTGCCTTTCTTGGAATTGAGATCTTCTGGATTCTTCTTCTTTGCACCCTTGGGGATGCGATCTCCAAGATTGTTTTGCTGAAGTATTTGAGACATCAGATCTATTTGTTTTTGCATGCATGCAGATTCCGAATGGAATCCTTTGTTACAATATGTGCATTTCTCTCCTTTTCTTCCCTTTTCTCCTTAGATCTGGAGGCATCGATGAAGGGTTTTTTGTACCCTTCTTTCTTCGTATGTGCATGAGCTTTCTGGATATCTTTATCTTTAGATTTCTGATATTGTTGGCTTCCATCATGCACCCTTAGGCCTTTGATTGCGCCCATGTTGATGAGCTTGGTTTTCTCTTGTGTCAGGGATTCGATAAAGTCCTCAAGAGAAGGCATCTTCCAGGTGGCTCTAGAGGTGAATCTAATAGTATGGAATGTGTATATGAATACAAATAATTCAGGTCCAAGCTTGGATAGAACGGTGATAACCATTTGTTTCTCCTACACCGATTTATCAACCCCGCAAGCTTTGAGTTGCAACAGTAAATCCTTGAATTTTGTAAAGAAATCTTGGATATTGTCGAAGCTTTTTGGATCCAATGTGAGCAGCTCCACCTCCAACATGTGTCCCCTCATCTCATCCTATTTTCCAAAGATCCCTTCCAATGTTTTCCAGGATTCATTGGGAGTCTTACAGGAAGATATGTGAAAAAGGAGATCGGCAGAAATAAGACTGCAAATTGTTCCGAGTGACTCATCCATGCAATTTAAGTATTTGGATTTTTCTATGGCTGATCTCGGCTCTGTATCTGTATTCATGGTTAACCTATACAACCCTCTGGATCGGAGATGTATGGCTATTTTCTCCTTCCATGCAAAAATAGTTGTAAGGTTAAGGTGAATTCTTTTGGAATTCCATCTTTTAGATTGTCTTCAATATTTTGGAAATTTTTGGTGTAGCTTTGCTTAGAAGTCCAAATCCTCTAATACCATGTAAAATTTTTGAACACAACATAATATACCTAGCTAAACAATGATACACACATTTGCGAGAGAAAGAGTGGAGAAAGAAGAAGAAGGAGAGAAAGAATGGAAGAATTCTCACATTAGATTATGAATAATGAATAATTTACATGATATACTCTATATATCTCAATGAATTCGAATTGAGGGTGAACCAATGCTCATAGTGGTGGTATAGAGTGATATGGACACACAACAATAGTTCACGGGGTGAGCGCCACCTATTCTAGTCTCGGTGATTCACGGGGAATTGAAGCATATAGTTTAGTGAACTAGTCAACTAGTCTTGAGTTAAATCCTCACTACTATATGTTCAGTCAGTTAACTAAAGGAATCAAGGCTAATGCACCACTCGTTGATGATACCAAGGCAAGGTCAGATTATCATGGTGATGATCCCAATGTTGCATGGTGACAAAACCAATCTAAACTCAACTTAACTAGTCAAGCTGAAGTGTCGGTGAGATATTCTCAGTGGAATGTATATTCTCTCCTAAAATATAGAGCTGGATATTGACTAATTATGAGAGCTAATAAACAGGGAAAAGTGGAAATCCTAGGTTATTATTATTGAAGTAACTCCAACATGACCTCCCCATTTTTGGGGGAGAAATTAAGAGGTCTCATGTTTTTGAAACCATGACTAATTGAGCTAACCCTCAAGGATTACTACAACAAATCTTATCAATCTATATCAAAAAAATTATTTGATATAACCGATTGCAGAGTAGAAAAAATTATTTGATATAACCGATTGCAGAGTAGAACTAGAACCCAAATAACTTGAAATAAGATATAAAAATAATGACCTCAATTTTTAAGAATTAAAAACACCTTTTTTCATATATTATAAATACAAAAATAAATACCTTATCGAATACATTGCTTTATTTGACAAAGAAATCCAATCATTAAATTTGGAATCCTCTTAATTTAATGATTGATTATTATGACCTTCTCATCACCATAGCTCTGATACCATGTTAATTTCACCAAGTGTCCTTGTACACACAATTTATTAATCAAGAAAAAAAAATTACACAATAGGTGAGACGAATAGTGTCTATATCACCTTTGTATCTTTATGTCAACATTCCATATGTCTTTGACCAATAATTCAA
Source organism: Picea sitchensis (assembly GCA_010110895.2). NCBI lineage: Eukaryota > Viridiplantae > Streptophyta > Pinopsida > Pinales > Pinaceae > Picea > Picea sitchensis. Next base: position 462,594 of record SNQJ01S0006159.1, on the reverse strand, counting down.
GGATAATAAATATGAAAAGAAAAATTTCTCTCATAGGAAATATGTGTCTTATAGAATAACTTTATTTATTATTATTTTAGAAAAATGCCTATCTAAATAAGTGTTTAGATTTGTGGATGTCCAACAAGTCTAGGGTTTGCATATCCCACATCGTGCTTATACTTCTTAGGATCCTCTAACACTACTTGATTCACCTTTATTTTTATTCCAAAATTTGGGATATAAGTCTTGAAATAACATTTCTTCAATTTTTTTTATTTTTTTTTTTGAGAAAAAAATCTATATATTTTATATTCCACATAAATCAAAATATATATAGTAGTCCAAATCACAAAGAGCATTGATTTTCTTAGAGATACATTTTAGTATTTTATCCAAAATTTTCAAGAAAATAACCTTAAAAAAATACTATTACTTTATACCTAGAGCATACATAAATATGTTCAAAAACATAACTGGAAAGACCCAACCTTGTCCTTCATGCAGGATGAGAACAAGAGACCATTGTCATAACCTAAAAAACCAAAAGATAACATTCATACTTAAAAAGATATTCATCTATATATCTAGAAGAGCCTCCTCACCAAGAAAATCATTGTATATTAAAATGCCTTTGGTAAGAGCAATTTCTTCCTTCGGAAGGGCATCAACTTATTGGTTAAAGTTTCGATAAACATTTTCTATAGATACAAAGTCATATGACTTCTAAATCTCCCTAGTTCAACATTTGCAACAAGAAAAAAGTATGATATACAATCAAGTTTTTCCTTTGAACCAATCAACAATTACCTTGGAATCACCGACCACTTGCAATTTCCAAATTCCTTTATCTTTGGCAAAAGATAAAAGAACCCATAGAGATAAAACATATGCTCGGGTATCTGTACTAGTGCCAACACCCAATATTAAATAAAAATAGTGAACAAGAGAAAAATACAAACTATACAAGCTTTCAAGAATGCTTTCAAGAACTGATTTAAGTAAAATTAGTTCTTCTCTAATAGATAACCATATATGACACCGACAACTAATCCTAACTTCTACTTTTTTCCATAACCACAACCAATCAACAATTCTATAATCATTAGGTTTTAGAAAGTAACCTAAATATTTTATGTCATTATCCATAGACTTGACCATAATTGAGAATAAAAGACAGATTGTTTCTTCCACTTACATCAATAATTAATTATATATAATGAGATATTTATTAATACTAATCTTCGTCCTGGTGGCTAAAAAAAAACCCTGTAAGAGACGATTAAAATTTCTCCACTTCCTTACCATACCTTCCTCAAATAGGAGAACATCATCTACAAATAGGAGGTGTGCCAATCATTCTTGAGCAGCTACCATAGCACCCTTGATAGAACCTTCAAGTATAATAGATTGAATAAGTTTGCTTGGAATTTCTATAACCAAGAAATAATAATAATAAAAAAAAACGAGACAATTGGAACCCTTGTCTTAGGACTCGTGAGGCTTTGAAAAATATCAAGGGAGAAAGAACCACAAAATTTGTCAATGAAACACGTCCCATTATCTAATTGAAAACCTCCAAAATCATGTCAAACTATAAGAGTACCAATCTAAGAAATGCCCAATTGACCTTATCATAAGCTTTAGCCAAATCAATATTCACGATCAAAACTAGGATCTTTTTCAACTTAATGGAATGTAGCACCTCCTGCGTAACACCAATTGCATCCAAAATATTCCTATTGGAAAGAAACTTGAACTGTTCTTAGGATATAGAAGTATAAAAAACCCCTTTAGTCCTATTATAAACGAGTTTCACAATCACCTTATATCGTAAATTGCACATTGAGATAGGTCTGAAATCACCAAAGGACAAGGGGTTCAACATCTTAGGGATTAAAGCAATAAACATTGAATTGAGGGACCCAAAAATTATGTCTGAGACTCTTGATTCTTCTACTACCCTAAGTATATCATCAACTATTAGATCAGATATATCAAGGTAAAATTCCACTGTCCAACCATCTAAGCCCAGACTTTTGGCCCTCTTAAAACTTGAGAGAAACTCATGCAATTATTCCTTTATAACTTGGGTGCCCAGTTTATCACTTGATTCTTGATCAAAAAACATGGGAAACAATATAATTAATCTCTATGCTTGGCCATGTGACTCTCCATCAGTTATTTGAATAAATATTCAAAGTGAGCCTTCCCTGCTACTGAAATATCCTTAAATTGTCCAAGTTTGGGCCCATTTGGTGCATCCAATTCCCAAATAGTGTTTAATTCTTTCCTATGGGATAAAAAATTATGAAGAAACTTAGTTTTTGTATCTCCTTCCTCCAACCATATCACACAACTTTTCAATCTCCATGTAGTTTCCTCAATTTCCAAAAGACAATATTTTTGTTCCTCTAAAGCTCTAAGTTCTCGCCATTCCTCTTCTAAAAACATTCCCTCATATTTTGAGAGAAAATCCTATCGATTTTCTCCTCTATCTCCAAAATATTGATCCTACATGGAGCCCTTTTCCTCTTATCACATTCTGTCACTAACCACTTAACTTGTTTCAAAATTTCCATGATCTAGGACATTGTAGACTCCTTTGACTCAATATTAAAGTAAAATGAATTATCAATCACTAAATGTCGAAAACCATCTTATTTTAACCAGGCATGGTTAAATTTGAAAGGCCTCAAGTGATTCTCATTATTGTTCTCAATTTGTAACTAGATAGGACTATGATCAGAGGATCCATTGACCCCTATCCATGATCTATAGCACTCAAAGACCTCCAATAGGCCCTCTCCCAATAAAAATCTATCAAGGTGTTTTGAAACCCGTGCAGTAACATTCCTACAATTTCTCCAAGTTGGAGCCACCAAAATAGATTCCACATTGACCTTCTTTGATACTTCAAATATGTGTAGAAAATATTGTGCTAGAGGATATTGTCTAGCATATTCTCCCTATAACTCTCTCTTAGATAGAGTCAAATTTAGGTCACCACCAATAATAACATTTTATTCCTTTAAAATCCCCTACTCATCTAGAAAACCCCAAAACAATTAACGTTCCTCACATGTAACATAAAGGTTCAAAATATTAAAAAACCTTCCCATAGCTTTGGATTCCCCTTCTAGCATGATACCTACAACACAACAAATTTTATTTTAATGTTGCAAAAGAAGAGTTCCAGGATGTTAACAAACCCATAAAAAAACCCTCTACATCATGCACACTAAAAGTCTAGCTAGGAAGAAGAGAGGACATTAGATCGATAGCCCTGGCACTAGAAACCATGGTTTCTTGCAATGGTAGGATATTTAGTTTAAATAACGTGATCAATATTTTGAGAGATAGTCTCTTTAGGGCACCCCCCACTCCTCTCACATTCAAAGAAAGAATAATCATGGAGGAACCTTGACATAGGGCTTCTCTTGTCTATTATATTCCTTGTAGCACCTCCTTTCAGGCTCTAATTTTGTCTTTCAATAAAAACAACTTGCGCCTACGATTGCTTGAAGGCTCGACACAATTAGGAATACCTCCTTATGTAATCCATTGGATTTATTCGAATGTAACTGATATCGAGAAGAAGACTTCATGAGAAAACAAAGAGAAGATGAGGGATCCTGATAAGAGTCTAACAGACCTCTGATTCTATGAAATCTAATATATTTCCCATAATATTTGAAGAGGTCATACCCTCAATTGCTCCATTAGAATTTTCCTTGGGGACTTATTGAACATAGTATGGGGACAATCCTTTGGAATTTAAAATTGAGGTGAGTTCTTTGGTAGAGGAAATGATAAAAAAAAATACCTTTATCCTTCATGCTTGGATTCACCTCCGACGCCTCTTGACCAAACCTACTACTATGACAACCCTGAGCTCCAATCAAACTCATCTTTTGAGCATATTTCTTCTCCCATTTCTCCTTTCTGGGGTCACCAAAGATAAAATCCAGCTTCTCCCTTTCAAAAAGGATTCATTTGAGGTTTTTATCCTCCTTTGATGCATCTTTGAGAGGTTCAAATCCATCGAAAATCGTGACTCAAGTGTCCAACCTCCCAACACTCCGAAAATATAAAGGGGATATTCTAGTAATCAAGGGTCTAGGAGGAGTGAACCTTCCAAATGATATCCAACTTTGGTAGAATCCCTTTACTTAAATCCATATCAACAAGCACCCTGGCCAACCTTTCGTCCTCTTGACATAGAATGCAATCATCAAATAAATCAAACTTACCCAGATTATTGGCGATCGATTCGAACACAGGTTGCATCCAAATTTCTAATGGGAACCTAGGGAGAAAAAACCAGATGTGTTGTATTAAAAAAGGTTAGAAATGTGTATCGAACCCCAGATTCCATCTCTTAAGAACAAGACTGGATGGACCCCATAACCATGCTCATGCAAAAATAACTTCCACATCCTTCTCAAACCTAAACTTGAAGCAGATCCAACCTTTAACCAGAATATGGAACTTCAACAAATAACCCAAAACCTTCCTCCACATGACCTCCATCCAGCTGATTAAATGGATCCTCAAGACCACCTTTCCCATAAATTTTCCAACCAAATCCTGAGAGTTTAAATACTTTTCCATATCCATACCAATATTGTTCCCTAGTACCATAATAACACTATAGACCTTTTCCTTAACACACTTTTTCTTGCATCAGAGCTTAGCAACATTACCAATCTGAGCAATAATGTTTGGATTAGCTCCAAAGTTCAGAACAATACTTGGCAGATCATGTGATTTGAATTATGGACGAGGACCACTTGGATTTATCTATAGTGCAATAGATCTCCCTTCCATAGGTCACATGCCAAGTGTCCTCTTCAAATGCAATGCATGGTCCTACACCCTCCCTAAAATTCATAGTAAAGTCCCTAGTACACTGTATGATTTCTTGAAATTCTTCATTAGTACAAAAGATAGAAGGAAAATCCCAAGTGTCCCCATTGCTATAGTCAATTAATTCTTCATCCATTATTTCCTATCAACCCACTTTCCATCTATCAAAAAACATCAATGAAGAAAATCCAACCTGCAAAAACCCTAATAATTTTCCCATCTCCCCACAGAGCTCCCCCTAAGTTTTGTTTGTTTCTTGCGAGAGAACTACTGTCAATTGTTTTGTAGTTATAAAAGTCCTAACAATATGTATTTTATTTTTTCTTTCTAACCCCCTCTTGTTCAATTCCATGAGAGTAATTTGATTTCTTGGATTGATGGGTTTCCTTATGCCTCCAAATGTTTCCTGAAGCATTATTTTCACTCCCATGGACTTTATTTACAATTAGTCTCTTCCTCTCGCGTTTATTTATTTATTTTCTTGCATTTCATCCCTAAGCCCATTATTCCTTTGTATCTCGTTCAATTAGGGGTTAGAATGCCTGATCGTGAATGATGGATGGGATATTTAAATCTTGTAATGGAGGATCGATGTTGGATGTCCCCATCATGTTCAACTTTGCCAAGGACATTTTCTCTAGAATAATAGGGTTTGTCATAGAGAACGAAGGGATATTATGTGGAACGACTCCTTATGAAGGAAACAAATCTCCCACCTCTTCCACCTCCCTCTATGTCTGGGGATAGACATATTACCTTCTTTCTTCAGGGGTTTGATATATAATTGAGATGTGTTTTTCTTGTTATTTCTTTATATGTTCTATGGGTTCTCCAAAATGCATTTCATATCTTTGAACCTCAAATCGGTTTTGGGTGGTTGGATTTGGATTCCATTTTTCCATAGATAGTTTCTTATTTCCTGGTGATTTTGTACTAATAAGAGTGGGGTGGTTGTATAATAGGTTTTGGATCTTTTGATTTCTTTTTCTTCTCGCATTCTTTGGAAAATGGTCGTATTCATGGAAATTGTTTCACTTTAAAGGAATCTGCTTGTAATATATCCTTCAACATCCCCTTCAAAAATTCCTCCTCCACATAGATTTAGGCACATGCACACTAGTTATATTTTAACTCAACTTTGTCAATACGTTTTCCCGGGATTTTGGTTATTGAAACTGGATATTTATCTCCTAGAATATTAGAGGGCCAAGGTGAGGTAAGTGAACCCATATTGGGATTGAATATGGAACATCATCACCTGATTTGAAATCCAATAACCATTAGTTTTGTAAACACATACTTCTATATTCCATAGAGTATAATCCGCTCATTAAGATTAACTCTTTTCCCTCCTTACGCTTGAAGGTAAAGGTGTAGAATCCTTATCCACAAAAGTATCTTTGCAGGCTTCTTTATATCAACATTTTCCAATTTCTCTAAAGCCAAGAGTCCATAAACTTTAGAGAAGGCCATAGTCTAATGAACTGACCAATGAAATCATTTTCGAAGAATAACATCGATTTCCTATACAAAACGGAAAGAGGAACATGATGCTTGGAATCTGATCCATTTTCTTCACAATTTTTTGTCTCTAATGTTGCAATTTTTATCCTCTTTGTGATTAAGGTCACAAGATATTGAAATGAATTCACATTCGCAAAGAAGTTGGAGGGAGATGTTTTGTTCCTCCCTCAACCGACTGTTACAATGGGTGCCCCACTCTGATATCCCTAGCTAGAAGTTGACCATTCATTTTAAATTATTTTTGGAATGGGGTCGTAACAGTTAGTGTCCCATGACAACTTCAAGGGCTCAAAAATTGAACTTGGTTACTTATTAAAAAATTATCATATCTCATTTTAATTTTTGGAAACTATTTACAATCAATTTATAGTTATTATTTCACAACATAAATATATACATTTACCAAAAAAAATCCCGTAATCATAAAATTTAATTTTAAAGTTTATTAACTTAATTAAATAAAACATAAATTTTATTAATATAAAATTGATAAACATTTTCTTTTGTAATAATAAATAATAATAATATCTACTTTAAAATCTAAATCAACCTAGGTCCATCTTAATCCCAGATCTATCAAGTATTGAGAAGGATCAAATCTCTCAAGGTGCAAACCTTTCCTTAAGTTTTGCACTGTAAAAGAGGTTTACACCTCGAAAGATTTGATCCCTCTGAGAACTTGATAGATCTGAGGTTAAGATGGATCTAGGATAGTTTACTCTAAAGCTGACTTGTATTTTTTGTTATTTTTTAATGTTATGTACATGATAACATCTCCTCCATACTAGGTTGTAGAGCGCTCCTTGGTGAAACCAACGTTGATCCATCTTAAGCTTAGATCTATCAAGCATCCAATTTCTTAACATGTATTTTTTTTAATTATTTCATTCCATGTCAAGTTTTACATGGTGTGTGTAATTGTTTTTCTTTAATTGAGATGGCTTTATTTATATTATTTATATTTTAATTTTTTATAAAATTGAGTCGACTTTATTTTTTTTTCTAATGCAACGTTATTTAACATAACATAACGCTAACGCCTCATCATCCCCATGCTGGTCCTCATACTCTCGATGAAATAATAATAATGTATACAATTTAAATATATAGATTAAAAAAAAAACCTCCTCCCCTTACAAAAACTTTAAACCTCACTAATTAAAAGAAATAAAATATAAATCTTATTATAAAATTTATGAGATTTTATTTTTATAATAATAAGAAATATTTTAATATTTAAATAATAATATTTATTTAAGATCATAATTTAGTTAAACGTAAAAATGGTATATATGATTTTTTATAAAATATTTTTTAATACAACTATTTAATTTACTAAAGTTTAGGTATTTTATTCTTTCAATTTTTAATGTATAATTTTAAAAAATGAATCGTATATTATTGACCTTTTAAATCATTAAAATTATGGTGATTTAGGAAAAAAAAATTAAAGTTAATTGAACAAAAAAATAATTTTTTAAAGAAAATGATGCAATTTCTTACCTTTTAAAGATCCGATAAATCAAATTTGATTTCAGTAAACATTAATTTGTTGGAGATATTACACACACCTGGGATTTTCTTTTTATTTTCTTTTCCTAAGTTTATTTGGCTATGCTGAGGGTCCCTTAGTCTGAGATATTCTCCCCTCATTCAGAATATTCTCCCCTCGACAAGGGTGCCATATACCCTCCAGTCAATTCTTAGTTACCATTCAGTTAGACTAGTCGAGTGAAGTGTTGCATTTCAACATTGGTTTTATCACCAAGTGTTGCATGCTAACCTCGGGGTCATCACCATTATTGCACACTTGCATTGGGATCATCACTTGTAAGGCACATTCCACATGTGTGAGTGACCTCCTCATTTCACTCTGGTTTGACTCGTTAACTGATGACCACATGGCCAGTAACTAGGACAAGGTTGCAGTTGACTCCAGTGATTGTCAGTGTGTGTCGTATCTCTCTAGAACACTTCTAATGTGCATTATTTGACTACTATGGTGATTTAGTTATGTGATACAAAGTATATCACTTGTATTGTATCATTTCTCTCATTTGGTTAATATAAATCCTTTCATTCTTTCCTCAATTTTTTGTCTCTTCTCTTCACGCAATTGCATGTTGTGTATGCTTAAATGTTAGCTATATATTCTATGCATGTATCTCATAAACTCTACATGGTATTAGAGCCCACAGGACGCTATCAAGGATCGTCACCAACACTCTTTTGAAGGTACCAAAGACGGAACAAAGCAGCAGGAAAGATGGAATTTCCCGCATCTGCAATTCTAATGCCATATAACTACTTCGACTAGAAGATAAGAAATACCCACATGCTCATGGGTAAAGGCCTGTATCGGATAGCCATGGCCACATAAACATAACCCACCTCAGAAGTTGAAAATCCCAAATACTTCAACCACATGGACGGGGCTTATGGTCTCCTATGCATGGCTATTTCTCCTGACCTATGGTTTCACATCAATGCATGCAAGACACCAAATGAGATTTGGACCACCTTGGCTGGTCTCTTTGGAAAGAAGGATGAAATGAGGGGCCATTTGATCGAAGTAGAACTGAACTCCTTGGATTTGAAGAACTTTGAAAATCTCCAATATTTATTCACCAAATTTAAATAGTTCCTTTGTGAATTGAAAGAATGTCGTATCGGAAAATCCAATTAGAAAAACAACTCGTTCTTGCTATCATGGAAAAAAATGGACTGAAATACAGTGTATTTGTCTCCACATTTCATTTTACCATATTCACCGCAGGAACAATCGGGACCATGTATTTTTCACAATTCATTGAATCTTTGACACAGGAGCAGGTTAAGCTCATTCAGATGTGAATTATCAAGGGCCCAAAAGCATATGCACTTGTTGGGCATGATGGAAACAACTCTCAGAATCATAAATCCAAACATAAAGGAAACTGAAAGGCTCATGCAGAGTCAAAGAAGGAAGGGTACTACAAAACCTTCAATGATTCCTTCGGTTCCAAAGATAGAAAAATAAATCAAGGGAAGAAGTGTGGTTATTACAATGGCGAGAATCATACAAAATCTAAATGCATGGATAAGAAGATTGATTAGATGGTGCAGATTCTTCAAAAGAACAACCTTGGGGATCACATTCCCGAAGCTGCCAAGAAAAAGTTAGAAGATCAAGCCCCTAAGAAAGATAATTCTCATGCATTAGTAGCTATTCGTTCTTCACATGACACATGGATTGTAGGTTTAGGTGCTTCCCATCACATATCAATCACAAAGGATATTTTATCTTCTGTAATTGCATGCATGGAGCCTCCTATCCTCATGGGGGATGACTCTCCATTGAAGGTCACTGGAAAAGGGAGAGTGGAACTAGATCATGGAAGCTTTGAGAATGTTCTTTGTGTTCCTCAACTTTCCATGAATATGCACTTGGTGTATCATATTACACACTTAGGCATAATAAAAAAAGGTGAATTTCACACCAGACTCTGTGTCCATATTCAACATGCAAGAAAACACCAAAATTGTTGTAAGGGATGTAAATCATAAATATCGGTTATACTGTTTTTCTAATTTTATTGAACTTGATTCCTCTGTACTACTCACACATGCCAATGACAGTAGTAGATTATGGCACGATAGGTTTGGTCACCTAAACTTCATGCACATGAAGCAACTTAGCAAGAAAGAGATGGTCACCAAGTTACCTGATATCCACTTTTCCAAAGGGTTTTGTGAAGGATGTGTCCTTGGATAACATCCTCAGGAGAATTTCGAGAAGTGGAAGACTCAAAAGGCCTCCTCTCCACTGGATTTAATTCAAAATGATATCATGGGTCCATTCCCGCATCCATCCATCAACAAGGAAAGGTACATGCTTACATTTTTGGATGATTACTCATCTTATACTTGGGTATTTTTTCTCAGACGGAAGTCTGAGTTCTTTGAGCATCTCAAAGAGTTAAAGGCACTTGTTCAAACTCAATCATGGAGAAATATCAAATCCCTCCATACATATAATGGGGGGTAGTATGTCAACAAATATGTTTATAATATTTATCCTGAGGCCGTGATATAGTTGCAGCACATAGTACCATATACTCCGCAACAAAATGGGGTTTTTGAGAGGAAAAATAGATCTCTCAAAGAGATGGCCAGTTGCATGCTACATGCAAAGGAACTTCCTCCTAAGCTTTGGGGTGAGGCACTTAACTGTTCCAATCACATTCAGAAAATATCCCCTCATGGATCTGTTAAGGACATGACACCTTTTGAGGCTTGGAACAACAACAAACCGGAAGTCACCCACTTCCATATCTTTGGATCACGAGCATGGGCCCACATTCCCTTTGAGAAGAGGAAATCCTTAGATCCACAAATCCACCCATGCATCTTTGTCGGCTATCCTGATAGTGTGAAGGGACACAAATTACTTGATCCCTCTACATACTTGCTCATCATTGAGCACAGTTTCTAGTTTGAGGAAATTCCCTCGCATGCTCCACGTGAACCACATGAAAAGGATTTTGTACTTCCACCGGTTTTGGATGATGATTCCATGCATTTGAATCACACCATAGATTTGAGTTCTGATACAGAGTCAAAGGATTCAAAGGATATAGATGCATAGTCAAAGGATTCATATGAATATTTAGTACATGTAGATGAGGATCAAGAGTAGATTCCCAGGTGGGCACAATCTATACTTTATGATGCAGGAGACCTTGTTGGGGATCTAGCAAATTCGAGGAGGACCAGATCTCAGTTTGAGGATCCTCCTCATCTACTCACTTCCATTGAACCCACGATTCCTCTGCATTGTTATATGGTTCAATCTCTAGACCCGCATACCCATAGAGAGGTTGCAGGGGACCCCTTCTAGGAAGCATCCATGCAGGAGGAGTACAACTCTCTCCTAGAGAAACAGACTTGGGATATAGTTCTGGTTCCTTCAGACATGAATATTTTCATATGCAAATGGGTTTATAGGACCAAACATGAAGTGGACAGATAGTTGAGAAGACATAAGGCAAGACTGGTTGTTAAGGTATTTCAGTATATCCATGGGATCGACTATGATGAGACTTTTTTTCCATTAGCAAAGTTGGATTCTATAAGTTTGTCCCTTTCCATTGCAGCAACCAAGGGATGGAAAGTACATTAGAGAGACATGAATAATGTTTTTCTTCATGGGGATCTCTTAGAGGAGATTTATATGGAGCAACCACCTAGACTCATACATAGTTCATCTTTAGTGTGTTGACTCAAAAGGTCTCTCTATAGCCTCTAGCAAGATCCTAGAGTATGGTATGTAAAGATGGACTCCTTATTTCTCTCCAAGAATTTTTTCAGATGCAAATACAATCCAAATGTTTACATGTTGAGGACCACCTCACTTATGATCCTAGTTCTGTATGTGGACGATATTTTGATCACTGAAAGATCGATTTAAGAATTTTCCTCAATCAAGGGTATTCTTCATGACAGATTTTCAATGAAGGATATGGGTCCACTCCATTTATTTCTTAGTCTCTAGATCAACGAGGATGCTTCATGAATCAAGATATCTCAGGCTAAGTATGTTCGGGATATCATGGAGAGATTCCACATGATAGACTACAAGTCTGCACCTACACCCTTCTTATCTGGGGTTAGACTTGAGGATGGTCGAGATACACCAATGGTGTAAAAAACCTTGTATAACCGACCTGTGGGGAGCCTTCTATATCTCACCCACACCTGACCAGATCTACCATATGTAGTAGGGGTAGTCTCTAGGTACATGCAGGATCCGCATGAGTTACATTGGAAGGATTCCAAGAACATCCTCATATACGTTCAAGGCACCATCAATTATGGGATCCACTATGCATCACGTTTCAAATTGGATCTCATAAGATTCACCAATTCTTATTGGGCTGGTGATGGCACCGATTGTAATTCCACCTATGGGTACATGTTGAGTTTGGGATCCGGCCCAATCTATTGGTCAAGCAAAAAACAATCATCTATTTATTTATCTTCAACAAAGGCCGAGTACATGGGAGTAGTCAACGTCACCATCGAGGAACTGTGGATTCAAAAATTCCACACCAAGCTTGGCATTTAGTTCCACCATTTGACTATGATCTAGTGTGACAACCATAGTACACTCAAATTCTGTCAGGATATGGTACAAAGACAACAAAAAAAACATATTGATATCCATATGCACTTTATCAGGGAGTTGGTTCATGACAAGGTCATGAATTTGTAGTACTTCCCTTCCACCAAGTAGACTATCAACGTATTCACCAAGACTTTCACTGAGAAAAAATTCCATAGTTTGTGCGATTGTCTTAGAGTGAAGGACACAGTTGCCTAGCAATTGTCTTTCTCTTCTTTTGATACATTATATTTTGAGGGGGGGTTTCTTCCCATGAGGCTTTCCATCTTTCCTCACTTCATTTTAATGTTCATTAGTTTTATTGTTCATGGGTACCTAACATGGCCTATGTTGTTGGGATACATTCATTATGTATACTCCATAGTAGTGTTTAGGGGGGGTGTTGGAGATATTACACACACCTAGGATTTTATTTTTATTTTATTTTCCTAAGTTTATTTGGCTATGTTGAGGGTCCCTTAGTATGAGATATTCTCCCCTCATTGATAATATTCTCCCATAGAGAAGGGTGACACATACTCTCTAGTCAATTCTTAGTTAACGTTCAATTAGATTGGTTGAGTGAAGTGTTGCATGTCAACATTGGTTTTATCACCAAGTGTTTCATGATAACCTTGGGATCATCACTAGTAATGCTCACTTGCATTGGGATCATCACTAGTAAGGTGCATTCCACATGTGTGAGTGATATCCTCCTCATTTCACTTCAGTTCGACTAGTTAACGAATGACCTGATGGCCAATTAACTAGGACTAGGTGGTAGTTGACTCCAGTGACTTTGAGTGTGTGTCAGATCTCTCTAGAACACTCCTAATGTGCATTAGTTGACTACTATGGATAGTTAGTTATGTGATACAAAGTATATCACTTGTCTTGTATCATTTCTCTCATTCGGTTAATACAAATTCTTTCATTCTTTCCTCCATTTTTTTTTTCTTCTCTTCACACCATTGCATGTTGTGTATGCTTCATTGTTAGCTAGATCTTCTATGACAGTTTCTAAGAAACTATACATAACCATCATCATCGTCATCCATAAAGAGACCAAATTATAACATATCCATATCTTTAACACTTATTTCAATTTATCTATTAAAAACATATAATAATATACTAACTTCACTTTCTCTATTAAAAAAAATTATAACAATATACCATAACAAGTCATATTGACATAAAAATTATACATTTTTACTTCTAAATATAAATGTTTAATGAAAGTTCTATATTATTGATATATTTGTCTTTAGATGATCCACAAATGGGAGGCTTATAGTCTCACCATTTCACCAACACGGAAATATTTGTAAAACAAATATAACCTTAGCTCTTCTAATGATGGGAAGGACTCGATCAACCAAGCCACAAGTCGAGTCAACCCAAATAAAAATGAAGTTGAATACCTAGAAGTCAAGGTGGGAAATAAGTCAAAAATAAATGCAAGTTGAGTCGGAGGTTGGGTTAGAAGAAAGGCAACTCGACCAAAGTCAAGTTGACCAAGGGAGCCAAACCTACCAAAAGGAAACCCAGTTGAAATGTGGGTAGATTTTGGTCAAACAGAAGTGCTTTTCGGTTGAATGAGAAGAGGGAGTTGACCAAAGAGAAAACCCAGTCAGAATGGGTCAACCCATGATTAAAACAATTAATTAAAGGGAGGATTTAGTGCCCAACTACGATGAGAAACCCCCTACAAGTCGTATTTCGTGACCAACAAATGAATGGAAAGTATGCAAGGAAATTTTTATAATCATCGTCATGTAAAAGCGTTTAGAGGATGAATTCATTGACCCACGATATGCAAAAAACACTCAGGGTTGATTTTGGAAACATGACAAATCAAAAATGTTTTGAAGTCGAGTCAATAATTCAACAACAGAGAAAAATGTGTGGGGAAATATTGATAGTCGAAGAATGGGAAAAAGCATGTATATGGTCTGTGGGTATCTAATAAATGCCTAGACAACCCCATATTTTGAAATATAATCCATCTATGATTTATGGGAAAAGGAAAACACCCAAAAAAGTCGAGAATATTCCCAATGACTCTTAAAATGAAATTAGAAACCCCCAAGTAAATAGAAACGACTCCAGAAGGATGGCCATTAATTTCCAACTTCAGAATAAATGTGTGGGTAAGATCAAAGAGTTGTTAGTCTGGCTTATGGATCCATGGGGACTATATTAATATAAGATGAGCTCAAACAATAACTGGCACAAATTTCTCTTTGCTAAACAATAAGAAGACAACCATTAAGTTAGAGTGCACACCATTTACCATTCATAAATAATGAAATCACAATCAATAATCCCACATAAACTCAAAATTTACCCTAGAAACCCAAACGGGAAAACCAACATTCTTTTGGCTTCGACTAAGCTCTTTATTATTTAACAATGGGAAAGTTACAACCTCTCTATCTCATTTCTATCCTCCTTAGTGACATCTGGGTATCATCTCTACATCATTCAAAACCCCAGAACCCCTTTCTCATTACGAGGAAACATAATATAGAAGACTGATTCAACTGGGAGGATAGTTCGAAGGTCAGGTATCCCCAATGCTTTAACTTCTCTCCAGTATGTTTCTCCTTCTTTTATTTGATTATTCGTCTTTTCACCCAAACCTTGTCTCCAACATAGAATTTATGATCGTCCATCTGTTGATCATGCCTAGATTTTTACAACTACTGCCTCTTCTTGAGTTGCTCCTAAACCCTTAGATGTATATGCTTGATCTTGTCCATGAATGTGCTTTCCTTCTATTATTCTCCTTGTACTACTACTTCTTCCTTCTTCTATCCATAAAAAATATCAAATGGTGAAGGAGGTAAACAACCAAAACAAGTCTCAAAAGGATATTTTTTGGTGGAAGAATGAAGTATTGTGTTGTAAGAGTGTTGAATATAAACTAGTTGTTCATCCCAAGTCTTTGGATGTCTATTGTTGTAACATATCAAAAATTGCACCAACGTCTTTTTTACTACCTCAGTTTGTCCATCAATATGAGGATGGAAGGCAGTGGAGTACTTCAACTTGGTATCCATTCTCTCCCAAAGTGTTGTCCAAAATATTCCCAAGAACCTGCTTTCTCGATTAGATATGATGGAGGTTGGAAATATGAAGTGTACCTAGACATGACTGAAGAATAGCTCAACTGCTACTGTGGAGAAGTTTACAATGAATTTCCTCAAATACTAAACCAATCCCATGAAACTCCTAACCTTTGTCACATTGGAAGGAATAGGCCATTGGGTGATGGTTGCAATATTCTATGGATCTACCCTTGCCTCTCCTCCTCCAATCATGTGTCCAAGATATATCAAGGAGGTCTTTCCAAACTCACTTTTTTGCAAGTTGGAAATCAACTGAGTCTTCCTCAAGGTCTCTAGTACCTACTTCACATGTGAGAGGTTATCTTGCCAATTATTGATAAATATTAGTATGTCATCCATATATACTATTACAAAAGAGTCAATGAAGGGGCATAGTACATCATTCATTAATCTCATAAACATTACAGGTGCATTGCATAATACAAAAGGAATTACTAAACACTCGTACAAACATTGTCTTGTTTTGAACGATGTATTCCATACATCTTCCTCTTTGATCCTCACTTGGTGATATCCTGATTTGAGGTATATCTTATTAAATAATTTGTCTTGTTGAAGTTGATCCAACAAGTCATCATTCCTTGGAAAATGATATATATTCTTGATGGTGATATTATTCAGGGCACGATAGTCAATCCACATTCTCCAGCTTCCATATTTATTTAGCACCATGATGATGGGTGAACCACATGGTGATGTAATGGGTATGATGACTCCCTGCTCCAACAATTATTGCAGCTGCTTCTTCACTTCATCTGCTTTGATGACAAACTTCCTATACATCCCAATGTTAAGCAGTGGTGACTCCGACAACAAATCAATCTAATGTTCAACCACTCTCTTGTGTGGCAGTTCCTAAGGCTCTTGAAACACTTCCCTGTAGGCTTCAATTATTTGTTGTAGTTGTTGACACTAATCTCCACTACATCCTTCCAAGGATGCCCTCATCTCCAAATTGATGCCTTCTTCTTGATACTTTCCTTATCTTAGGAATAACAAGACATAATTCTTTGTAATTGCCATGATTCTTCTTTTCTAATGAGCACCAATAAAAGAGAGCTTAGATTTGTCCTTGTGTGCATTTATGGCATAAGATTTTCCATCCTTAACTATCATATGTTAGTTCACCCTCCTTCTGAAAATGTTGTCCCTCACATAGAAATATGGAATTCCCAATATGACTCCACATATGTCAAGAGGAATCACATTGGATCGCGTTGAATGCTTCGTCAACCAGGTGCGGTGGAAAAATTGATTTGCATTGTTTTCTCACTTTCAGTTCCGCTGGCACCATACTATTTTGATTGATGGAAAAATTGATTTGCATTGTTTTCTCACTTTCAATTCCACTTCTTTCCTTACCCATCCTAGGGGGTATGGATGCAGATGATATTGAGTCTCCAACCCAATATTCTCAACCAATTTCATAGAGATCAAATCAGATTGTGAACCGAGATCGAACAAACAATCCACCTTGCTTTGCTTCATGTGGATTTTAATGCAGAAAATTTCAGTCATCTCCTTCTCCTCCTTGTGACTGCAAGTAACTAGTGTTGTCTCTTTCTGAAGGTTAGCACAATTAATATTCCTAGGTCTAAGGTGTTATCCACCAGTTTCTCAACATCCATTGATATCAATGTTGTCTTATTCCTTTTCTGAAAATATTTGGGGCACTTCTTAGGGTGCAATTTCCAACAATTTTCCTCAGTGTGCCTTTCTATCAAATCATTTACATTGTTGGATGGAAGGTGTTTCTTTTTGTGTTTCTTCCATGATCTTATTCTCATTCCACTTCTTCTTTTTTTTCTTCTTTCTCTGCTACTATTGTGGTTCTACTTTCTTGAGAGGACTTGTTTTTTTCTTTCATTTGTCTCCCCCAAGGTACTGTTCTTGAATACTAGCCCCATCAATTGTATTTAGTCTAAATAAAATCAATTGTCTACGAATATGAGGTAAAAATTCCCCCAAATACTTGATTAACATGTTTGGAATTTTGAGATAGACTCCCATCTGAATTTCTCTGTTCCTAAAATCTATCATCAACTCCTAAACTGATTGTCCTTGTCTCTTCCTGAAGTAATTCCATACTATTTTCTAGTGTTCCTCATATCCTATTGGATAAAACTGGGATTTGATCATTTCTTTGATTACCTCCCAATTAGTTACTAGTGGCTCATTTCCTAGTGCTCTGCTTAATGCATCACTCTCTCACCATGTCAAAGCATGGCCTTCAAGCTTCAACCCAGCAAAATAATTATTTTTTTTTCTAGTTACCTCATGCATGTTGAAGTATATTTCCATCTGATGTAGCCATTGGTTTATCTTGATAGCATTCACTTCCCCAATATATGGTTTGATGTCCACCTTCACCTCTATATGAAATGGTACCTGTGTCTTTCTATAGTTAAACTCTCTCATCTCTGTCTCTATCTTATGCCATGTATCTGATTTATTATCTTCCTTCTTGGGGCATTCATGACAAGACTATATTGATGGTGCTTCCTTTCTCTTCACTGCTAATATATGTGACACCATGGATGCCAATATGTCCAAACTCTACTCAAATCAATCCAAACTGTCCCTGGAATCTTCTTCCTCTTCTCCTTTACAATGTTCCCTTCGCTCTAGCCTTGGAAATAACTCTTTTCCACTTATTTTGAAAGCACTATCAGTACTTACCATATAGGTATCACTAAATGCATTTGAACTTCTTCTCTGATACCATCTAATCCATAAACATGAGGCTTATAGTCTCACCATTTCACCAACACGTAAATATCTGTAAAAAAAATATAACCTTAGGTCTTCTGATGATGGAAAAGACTCGATTAGCCAAGCCACAAGTTGAGTCGTCCCAAATAAAAATGAATTACCTGTAAGTTGAAATGAGAAATGAGTTGGAAGAAATCCAAGTCAAGTCGGAGGCTGGGTTGGAAGAAAGGTAAGTCGACCAATTTGAGTCGACCAAGGGAGCCAAACTGAATGATGTAGGAGCATCATCAGAAGGTACACATGGTAGGGAAACTCAATGCCTAAGGACCAATCCGGAGTCACGGACACTGGCAGGTACTGCAATCTTTTGAAGCTGATAGAAAACCAATAAAAGGAAAGATCAAGCGCGTAGATAGAATGAGAACACGTGACTTGGGAGTTTAACCCTAGTCTCAATGTAACCGCAATTAGATAGTGGTTAGTTTGTTTCTTTTGTATAAAGAGAGGTTTTGTATGCCCAAAAGAGAAGTTACA
The DNA here is from genome assembly GCA_010110895.2 of Picea sitchensis. Lineage (NCBI taxonomy): Eukaryota > Viridiplantae > Streptophyta > Pinopsida > Pinales > Pinaceae > Picea > Picea sitchensis. Next base: position 443,700 of record SNQJ01S0006159.1, on the reverse strand, counting down.
AGAATTATGAGAAAGTAGGAATCTCCGAGCAGTAGTTGTTGCTTTGATTTTAGCTATAACCATTTTCTTGATTTTGACTGAAGATAACAAAGAAAAATTGATCCAATGTATGGTGTGAATAGTGTTTTCATTGGATTTTATTTTTATTTTATTTTCCTAAGTTTATTTGGCTATGGTGAGGGTCCCTTAGTCTGAGATATTCTCCCCTCATTCGGAATATTCTCCCCTAGACAAGGGTGCCATATACCCTCCAGTCAATTCTTATTTACCGTTCAGTTGGACTAGTCGAGTGAAGTGTTGCATTTCAACATTGGTTTTATCACCAAGTGTTGAATGCTAACCTCGAGGTCATCACCATTAATGCAAAATTTCATTGGTATCATCACCAGTAAGGCACATTCCACATGTGTGAGTGACCTCCTCATTTCACTCTGGTTTGACTAGTTAACTGATGACCACATGGCCAGTAACTAGGACAAGGTTGCAGTTGACTCCAATGACTGTTAGTGTGTGTCATATCTCTCTAGAACACTTCTAATGTGAATTATTTGACTACTATGGTAATTTACTTATGTGATACAGAGTATATCACTTGTATTGTATCATTTCTCTCATTTGGTTAATATAAATCCTTTCATTCTTTCCTCAATTTTTTGTCTCTTCTCTTCACGCCATTGGATGTTGTGTATGCTTCAATGTTAGCTATATCTTCTATGAAAGTATATCAGAAACTCTACATGGTATCAGAGCCCAGAGGATGCTATCAAGGATCGTCACCAACACTCTTTTGAAGGTACCGAAGATGGAACAAAGCAACAGGAAAGATGGAATTTCTCGCATTTGCAATTCTAACGCCATATAACTACTTCGACTACAAGCTAAGAAATACCCACATTCCCATGGGTAAAGGATTGTATCGGATAGCCATGGCCACATAAACACAACCCACCTCAGAAGTGGAAAAATCCAAATACTTCAACAGCATGGATGGGGCTTACGGTCTCCTATGCATGGCTATTTCTCCTGACCTATGGTTTCACATCAATGCATGCAAGACACCAAATGAGATTTCGACCACCTTGGCTAGTCTCTTTGGAAAGAAGGATGAAATGAGGGGCCATTTGAGAGAAGTAGAATTGAACTCCTTGGATTTGTAGAACTTTGAAAATCTCCAATATTTATTCACCAAATTTAAATATCTCCTTTGTGAATTGAAAGAATGTTGTATCGGAAAATCCAAACAAGAAAAACAACTGGTTCTTGCTATCATGGAAAATATTGGACTAAAATACAGTGTATTTGTCTCCACATTTCATTTTACCATATTCACCGCAGGAACAACTGAGACCATGTCTTTTTCACAATTCATTGAATCTTTGACACAGGAGTAGGATAAGCTCATTCATATGTGAATTATCAAGGGCCCAAAATCACATGCACTTGTTGTGCATGATGGAAACAACTCTCAGAATCATAAATCCAAACATAAAGGAAACTGAAAGGCTCATGCAAAGTCAAAGAAGGAAGGGTACTACAAACCCTTCAATGATTCCTTCGGTTCCAAAGATAGAAAAATAAATCAAGGGAAGAAGTGTGGTTACTACAATTGCGGGAATCATACAAAATCTAAATGCATAAATAAGAAGATTGATAAGATGGTGCAGATTCTTCAAAAGAACAACCTTAGGGATCACATTCCCGAAGCTGCCAAGAAAAAGTTAGAAGATCAAGCCCATAAGAAAGATAATTCTCATCTATTAGTAGCTATTTGTTCTTCACATGACACATGGATTGTAGGTCTAGGTGCTTCCCATCACATATCAATCAAAAAGGATATTTTGTCTTAGTAATTGCATGCATGGGGCCTCTTATTCTCATGGGGGGTGACTCTCCATTCAAGGTCACTGGAAAAGGGAGAATGGAACTAGATCATGGAATCTTTGAGAATGTTCTCTATGTTCCTCAACTTTCCATGAATATGCACTCGGTGTATCATATTACACACTCAGGCACAAGAACTAAAGGTGAAGTTCACACCAGACTCTGTGTCCATATTCAACATGCAAGAAAACACCAAAATTGTTGCAGGGGAGGTAAATCATAAATATCGGTTATACACTTTTTCTAATTTTATTGAACTTGATTCCTCTGTACTACTCACACATGACAATGACAGTAGTAGATTATGGCACGATAGGTTTGGTCACCTAAAATTCATGCACATGAAGCAACTTAGCAAGAAAGAGATGGTCACCAAGTTACCTGATATCCACTTTTCCAAAGGGCTTTCTGAAGGATGTGTCCTTGGATAGCATCCTCGGGAGAATTTCGAGAAGTGGAAGACTCAAAAGGCCTCCTCTCCACTGGATTTAATTCACAGTGATCTCATGGGTCCATTCCCGTATCCATCCATCAACAAAGCAAGGTACATGCTTACATTTTTGGATGATTACTCATCTTATACTTGGGTATTTTTTCTCAGGCAGAAGTTTGAGTTCTTTGAGCATCTTAAAGAGTTAAAGGCACTTGTTCAGACTCAATTAGGGAGAAATATAAAATCCCTCCGTACATATAACGGGGGCTAGTATGTCAACAAATATGTTTATAATATTTATCCTGAAGCTGTGATATAGTTGCAGCACATAGTACCATATACTTCGCAACAAAATGGGGTTTTTGAGCGGAAAAATAGATCTCTCAAAGAGATGGCCAGTTGCATGCTACATGCAAAGGAACTTCCTCCCAAACTTTGGGGTGAGGAGCTTAACTGTTCCAATCACATTTAAAACATATCCCCTCATGCATCTATTAAGGACAAGACACCTTTTGAGGCTTGGAGCAACAACAAACTAGAAGTCACCCATTTCCATATCTTTGGATCACGAGCATGGGCCCACATTCCCTTTGAGAAGAGGAAATCATTAGATCCACAAATCCACCCATGCATCTTTGTGAACTATCCTGATGGTTTGAAGGGACACAAATTACTTGATCCCTCTACAGACTAGCTCATCATTGAGCACAGTTTCTAGTTTGAGGAAATTCCCTCGCATGGTCCACGTTAACCACATGCAAAGAATTTTGTACTTCCACTAGTTTTGGATGATGAGTCCATGCATTCGAATCACACCATAGATTCGAGTTCTGATAGATAATCAAAGGATTCAAAGGATATAGATGCATAGTCAGAGCATTCATAAGAAGATTTAGTACATGTAGATGAGGATCAAGAGCGGATTCCCAGGTGGGCATAATCCACACTTCAAGATGCAGGAGACCTTGTTGGGGATCTATCAAATTTGAGGAGGACCATATCCCAGTTTGAGGATCCTCCTCATGTACTCACTTCCATTGAACCCATGATTCATTTGCATTGTTATATGGTTCAATCTTCATACCTGCATACCCATAGAGAGGCTGCAGGGAACCCCTTCTAGGAAGCATCCATGTAGAAGGAGTACAACTCTCTCCTAGAGAACCGAACTTGGGATCTAGTTCTGGTTCCTTCAGACATGAAGTTGTCATATGAACATGGGTTTACAGGACCAAAAAGGAATTGGACGAATAGTTTGGCAGACACAAGGCAAGACTGGTTGTTAAGGCATTTCAGTAAATCCATGGGATCGACTATGATGGGACTTTTGTTTCATTAGCAAAGTTGGATTCTATCAGTTTGTCCCTTTCCACTGCAGCAACCAAGGGATGGAAAGTACATTAGATAGATGTGAAGAATGTTTTTCTTCATGGGGATATCTTAGAGGAGATTTATATGGAGCAACCACCTAGACTCACACATAATTCATCTTTAGTGTTCTGACTCAAAAGGTCACTCTATAGCCTCTAGCAGGATCCTAGAGCATGGTATGTAAAGATGGACTCCTTATTTCTCTCCAAGAATTTTTTCAGATGAAAATACAATCCAAATGTTTAGATGTTGAGGACCACCTCACTTCTAATCCTAGTTCTGTTTGTGAATGATATTTTGATCACTGAAAGATCGATTTAAGCATTTTCCTCAATCAAGGGTATTCTTCACGACATATTTTCAATGAAGGATATGGGTCCACTCCATTTCTTTCTTAGTCTCTAGATCAACGAGGATGATTCATGGGTCAAGATTTCTCAGGCTAAGTATGTTCGGGATATCATGGAGAGATTCCACATGTTAGACTACAAGTCTGCACCTACACCTTTCTTATTTGGGGTTAGACTTGAAGATGGTAGACATATGCCAATGGTGTAAAAAACCTTTTATCAACAACTTGTGGGGAGCCTTCTATATCTCACCCACACCTGACCAGATCTATCATATGCAGTAGGGGTAGTCTCTAGGTACATGCAGGATCCGCATGAGTTACATTGGAAGGCTTCCAAGCACATCCTCATATACGTTCAAGGCACCATCAATTATGGGATCCACTATGCAGCAGGTTGCAAATTGGATCTCATAAGATTCACCAATTCTTATTGGGCTGGTGATGGAACCGATTGTAATTCCACCTATGGGTACATGTTGAGTTTGGGATCCGGACCAATCTGTTGGTCAAGCAAAAAACAATCATCCATTTATTTATCTTCAACAGAGGTTGAGTACATGGGAGTAGTCAACGTCACCATCGAGGAACTGTGGATTTAAAAATTCCACACCAAGCTTGGCATTTAGTTCCACCATTTGACTGTGATCTAGTGTGACAACCATAGTACACTCAAATTTTGTCAGTATATAGTAAAGAGACAACAGAAAAAACAAATCGATATCCATATGCACATTATCAGGGAGTTGGTTCATGACAAGGTCATCAATTTGTAGTACTTTCCTTCCACCAAGTGGACTATCAACATATTTACCAAGACTTTCACTGAGAAAAAATTCCATAGTCTGTGCGATCGTCTTTGAATGAAGGAC
>SNQJ01S0006159.1:422555-438102 GCA_010110895.2 Picea sitchensis | reverse complement strand
ATAGAGAAGGGTGACACATACTCTCTAGTCAATTCTCAGTTAGCGTTCAATTAGATTGGTTGACTGAAGTGTTGCATATCAACATTGGTCTTATCACCAAGTGTTTCATGATAACCTTGGGATCATCACTAGTAATGCGCACTTGCATTAGGATCATCACCAGTAAGGTGCATTGCACATGTGTGAGTGATATCCTCTTGATTTCACTTCAGTTCGACTAGTTAACGAATGACTAGATGGCCAGTTGAGTAGGACTAGGTGGTAGTTGACTCGACTTCCAGTGTGTGTCAGATCTCTCTAGAATACTCGTAATGTGCATTAGTTGACTACTATGGATAGTTAGTTGTGTGATACAAAGTATATCACTTGTCTTGTATCATTTCTCTCATTCGGTTAATATAAATTATTTCATTCTTTCCTCCATTTTTTTTTCTTCTCTTCACACTATTGCATGTTGTGTATGCTTCATTGTTATCTAGATCTTCTATGACAGTTTCTAAGAAACTATACATAACCATCATCATCGTCATCTATAAAGAGACCAAATTATAACATATCCATATCTTTAACACTTATTTCAATTTATCTATTAAAAACATATAATAATATACTGACTTCACTTTCTCTATTAAAAAACATTATAACAATATACCATAACAAGTCATATTGACATAAAAAGTATGCATTTTTACTTCTAAATATAAATATTTAATGAAAATTCTATATTATTGATATATCTGTCTTTAGATGATCCATAAATGGGAGGCTTATAGTCTCACCATTTCACCAACACGGAAATCTTTGTAAAACAAATATAACCTTAGCTCTTCTAATGATGGAAAAGACTTGATCAACCAAGCCACAAGTCGAGTCAACCCAAATAAAAATGAAGTTGAATACCTAGAAGTCAAGGCGGGAAATAAGTCACAAAAAAATGCAAGTTGAGTCGGAGGTTGGGTTAGAAGAAAGGCAACTCGACCAAGTTGATTCGACCAAAGTTAGGTTGACCAAGGGAGCCAAACCTACCAAAAGAAAACCCAGTTGAAATGTGGGTAGATTTTGGTCAACCAGAAGTGATTTTCGGTTGAATGAGAAGAGGGAGTTGACCAAAGAGAAAACCCAGTCAAAATGGGTCAACCCGTGATTAAAATGATTAATTAAAGGGAGGATTCAATGCCCAACTATGATGGGAAACCCCCTACAAGTCGTATTCCGTGACCAACAAATGAATGGAAAGTATGCAAGGAAAATTTAATAATCATCATCATGTAAAAGAGTTTAGAGGATGAATTCATTGACCCACGATATGCAAAAAACACTCAGGGTTGATTGATTTTGGAAACATAACACATCAAAAATGTTTTGAAGTCGAGTCAGGAATTCAACAACAGAGAAAAATGTATGGGGAAATATTGATAGTCGAAGAATGGGAAAAAACATGTATATGGTCTGTGGGTATCTAATAAAGGCCTAGACAATCCCATATTTTGAAATATAATCCATATATGATTTATGGGAAAAGGAAAACACCCAACAAAGTCGAGAATATTCCCAATGACTCTTAAAATGAAATTAGAAAACCCCAAGTAAATAGCAACGACTCGAGAAGGATGGACATTAATTTCCAACTTTAGAATAAATGTGTGGGTAAGATCAAAGAGTTGTTAGTCTAGATTATGGATCCATGGGGACCATATTAATATAATATGAGCTTGGGCATCCCCAATGCTTTAAATTCTCTCCAGTATGTTTCTCCTTCTTTTCTTTGATTATTCGTCTTTTCACCCAAACCTTGTCTCCAACATAGAATTTATGATCGTCCATGTGTTGAGAATGCCTAGATTTGTACAACTACCGGCTCTTCTTGAGTTTCTCCTAAACCATTATATGTATATGCCTGATCTTGTCCATGAATGTGATTTCCTTCTATTCTTCTCCTTGTACTACTACTTCTTCCTTCTTCTATCCATAAAAAATATCAAATGGTGAAGGAGGTAAACAACCAAAACAAGTCTCGAAAGGATATTTTTTGGTGGAAGAATGAAGTGTTGTGTTGTAAGAGTATTGAATATAGACTAGTTTTTCATACCAAGTCTTTGGATGTCTATTGTTGTAACATATAAAAAATTGCACCAACGTCTTTTTTACTACCTCGGTTTGTCCATCAATATGTGGATGGAAGGAAGTGGAGTACATCAACGTGGTATCCATTCTCTCCCAAAGTGTTGTCCAAAATATTCCCAAGAACCTGCTTTCTCGATTAGATATGATGGAGGTTGGAAATATGAAGTGTACCTAGACATGGCTGAAGAATAGCTCAGCTGCTACTGTGGAGAAGTTTACAATGAATTTCCTCAAATACTAAACCAATCCCATGAAACTCTTAACCTTTGTCACATTGGAAGGAATAGGCCATTGGGTGATGGCTGCAATATTCTATGGATCTATCCTTGACTCTCCTCCTCCAATCATGTGTCCAAGATATATCAAGGAGGTCTTTCCAAACTCACTTTTTTTCAAGTTGGAAATCAACTGAGTCTTCCTCAAGGTCTCTATTACCTACATCACATGTGAGAGATTATCTTGCCAAGTATTGATAAATATCAGTATGTCATCCATATATACTATTACAAAAGAGTCAATGAAGGGGCGTAGTGCATCATTCATTAATCTCATAAACATTCTAGGTGCATTGCATAATACAAAAGGAATTACTAAACACTCGTACAAACATTGTCTTGTTTTGAACGATGTATTCCATACATCTTCCTCTTTGATCCTCACTTGGTGATATCCTGATTTGAGGTATATCTTATTAAATAATTCGTCTTATTGAAATTGATCCAACAAGTCAACAATCCTTGGAAAATGATATATATTCTTGATGGTGATATTATTCAGGGCACGATAGTCAATCCACATTCTCCAGCTTCCATCTTTATTTAGCACCATCATGATGGGTGAACCACTTGGCGATGTACTGGGTATGATGACTCCCTCCTCCAACAATTATTGTAGTTGCTTCTTCACTTCATATGATTTGATGACAAACTTCGTATACATCCCAATGTTAAGCAGTTGTGACTCCGACAACAAATCAATATAATGTTCAACCACTCTCTTGTGTGGTAGTTCCTAAGGCTCTTGAAACACTTCCCTGTAGGCTTCAATTATTTGTTGTAGTTGTTGACACTAATCACCACTACATCCTTCCAAGGATGCCCTCATCTCCAAATTGTTGCCTTCTTCTTGCTACTTTCCTTATCTTTGGAATAACAAGACATACTTCTTTGTAATTTCCATGATTCTTCTTTTCTAATGAGCACCGATAAAAGAGAGCTTAGATTTTTCCTTGTGTGCATTTATGGCATAAGATTTTCCATCCTTAACTATCATATGTTAGTTCACCCTCCTTCTGAAAATGTTGTCCCTCACATAGAAATATGGAATTCCCAATATGACTCCACATATGTCAAGAGGAATCACATTGGAAAATACTTCATCAACAAAATTTTGATTGATGGAAAAATTGATTTGCGTTGTTTTCTCACTTTCAATTCCACTTCTTTCCTTACCCATCCTAGGGGGTATGGGTGCAGATGATATTGAGTCTCCAACCCATATTCTGAACCAATTTCATAGATATCAAATCAGATTGTGAACCGAGATCGAACAAACAATCCACCTTGCTTTGCTTCAAGTGGATTTTAATGCAGAAAAGTCCAGTCATGTCCTTCTCCTCCTTGTGACTACAAGTAACTAGTGATGCCTCTTTCTGAAGGTTAGTGAAATTAATATTCCCTTATAGGTATAAGGTGCTATCCACCAGTTTCTCAACATCCACTGATATCAATGTTGTCTTATTCCTTTTCTAAAAATATTTGGGGCACTTCTTAGGGTGCAATTTACAACAATTTTCCTCAGTGTGCCTTTTTATAAAATCATTTACATTGTTGGATGGAAGGTGTTTCTTCTTGTGTTGCTTCCATGATCTTATTCTCATTCCACTTCTTCTTGTTTTTCTTCTTTCTCTGCTACGATTGTGGTTCTACTTGCTTGAGAGGAATTGTTTGTTGCTTTTGCTTGTCTCCCCCAAGGTATTGTTCTTGAATACTAGCCCCATCAATTGTATTTAGTCTAAATAAAATCAGTTGTCTATGAATATGAGGTAAAAATTCCCCCAAAATACTTGGTTAACATGTTTGGAATTTTGAGATAGACTCCCATCTGAATTTATCTCTTCCTAAAATCTATCGTCAACTCCTAAACTGATTGTCCTTGTCTCTTCCTGAAGTAATTCCATACTATTTGCTAGTGTTCCTCATATCCTATTGGATAAAACTGGGATTTGATCATTTTTTTTATTACCTCCCAATTAGTCACTAGTGGCTCTTTTCCTAGTGCTCTGCTTAATGCATCACTCTCTCACCATGTCAAAGCATGGCCTTCAAGCTTCAACCGAGCAAAAGAAATATTGTTTTTTTCTAGTTACCTCATGCACGTTGAAGTATATTTCCATCTGATGTAGCCATTGGTTTATCCTGATAGCATTCACTTCCCCAATATATGGCTTGATGTCCACCTTTGCCTCTGCATGAAATGGTACCTGTGCCTTTCTATAGTTAAACTCTCTCATCTTTGTCTCTATCTTATGCCATGTATCTGATTTATTGTCTTCCTTCTTGGGGCCTTCATGACAAGACTCTATTGATGGTGTTTCCTTTCTCTTCACTGCTAATATATGTGACACCATGGATGCCAATATGGCCAAACTCTACTCAAATCGATCCAACTTGACCTTGGAATCTTCTTCCTCTTCTCCTTTACAATGTTCCCTTCGCTCTAGCCTTGTAAATAACTCTTTTCCACTTATTTTGCAAGAACTATGGGTACTTACAATAAAGGTATCACTAAATTCATTTGAACTTCTTCTCTGATACCATCTAATCCATAAACATGAGGTTTATAGTCTCACTATTTCACCAACATGTAAATATCTATAAAAAAAATATAACCTTAGGTCTTCTGATGATGGAAAATACTCGATCATCCAAGCCACAAGTTGATTCGTCCCAAATAAAAATGAATTACTTGTAAGTTGAGACGATAAATGAGTCAGAAAAAAGCCAAGTCAAGTCGGAGGCTGGGTTGGAAGAAAGGCAAGTCGACCAATTTGAGTCGACCAAGGGAGCCAAACTGAATGATGCAGGAGCATTGTCAACATGTACACATGGCAGGGCAACTCAATGCCTAAGGACCAATCCGGAGTTGTGGACTCTAGAAGGTACTGCAATATTTTGAAGTTGATAGAAAACTGATAAAAGGAAAGATCGCACGCATAGATAGAATGAGCACGCGTGACTTGGGAGTTTAACCCTAGTCTCAATGTAACCACAATTAGATAGCAGTTAGTTTGTTTCTTTTGTATAAAGAGAGGTTTTTTACACTCAAAAGAGAAGTTATGAGAATTATGAGAAAGTAGGAATCTCAGAGCAGTAGTCGTTGCTTTGATTTTAGTTGTAACCATTTTCTTGATTTTGACCGAAGATAACAGAGAAAAATTGATCCAATGTATGGTGTTGTTGTCTTAATCTTTACAAGAATGAATGAATATTAGTACGAGTGTATGTAGCTTTGAAATTCTTGCATAAGAATCTAAATTTCTTTTCTTCGTGAGTCAGTACAAGGTCTGTGCATAGTCCGCAAGGAGTGCGTTGACAGGGTCTGTTTTGACTCGTAAACATCAGAAGAAATATCGTAAGAATTTATTTGCAAGAAGATAAAGCAACTTTTGCAAGGAGTGCATAGTTGTCGCAAGAACTCGAATCTTTTGTAAAGATCTGTTACAAAGAGTGCATAGAACTGGAATCCGACGAAGAGTCAAAGTGACTCCATAAATAAGTCAAAGGACAAGAGCGGAAGAACTCGAGGAAGGCGATAAAGGATTCTTTTCAAGAACCTTTGGATCTGAGTTTGAAGAATTTCCCAAAAAAGTAAGAAATGCTTGAGAGATCGAAATATTTGGAGATATCAAGCTCAAGAGGAGTAGCACTTTCCAAGAAGCGCGAACGAGATCCAAGAAATGGACTCGTAGGAAGGATAAAGGTCGAAGTCTTTAAATTCTTTCATAAATCTTCTAAGTATGAAGAAAGCTTTAGCTCAGAGGGAATATCTGGACCATCAAATCAGCATCCAGACAACGAGGAGAAAGCGCAGAGGTAAAGTGCACTAAATATCATACCTGTCTGATCAAGGTAAAGTGCACTAACATTAAAGCTTTGAAAGTGTACAGGAGAATCAGACTCACGAAACTCCGAAATCATCAAAGCCGTCCATTGTAAGGGAGGACACATGACGAGAGATCAACATTTCTCTGACTCATAGGGGTGAAAAGTCTTTCGGCCTCGTGATACATGAAACCTCGATGATATCTGAGCCATCAGATCGTGGGGGGATCAAGTTTGTCTAATTGGTAGCTCCTAAATATCGACATTCTGAATATAGGGAGAACGGAGGTAGCAACACTCCTAGAGTCACGAAACATGAAATCATGATGCGCATTTCATTTAAGCACGTGGTCACTGCCAGTGGTCACATGAGGGAAGGGACCTAGCCAAGAGAGAGCTAGCGCCTAATTACGCTGAAGCTTTAAAGCATTAAGGAGAATATTGCGGGTTCCGTAGAACCTGCACCTTAAGAAGAAGGGGGCCTATTCAGTTAATTGATGTTATTGAGGGGAAAAAGAGTCAATTAGACTCAGTTTATTGATCGATCCTAGACCGGGAGGTCGCGCAACCCTTAGGGGAGAAGGGGGGTCTGCATCAAGTGGCATCATAGGTGATTTTCGTCTATATATTTCAGGCGAAGGAGAAAAAGAACTCGAAGTTGTACTCTATGTGTAAGAGACAGTCAACACAATGCAACCAAGGAGATGAGGGGAGCCACCTTTAGCCAATTGCATTGTAGAAAGAGAGATGTTAGAACTTCGTGCAAGGTTGGAAGCGATGGAAGCAACGCAGAGAAGAGCACCTGATGCTGGAGATGTCAGTGATGCGGAGAGTGAAGATGTAGAAGTCGAAGAAGCTCCAGGGGAACACATTGTTGAAGAACACTTGCTAAGAGAAGTTGTTATATTGGGAGCTAGAGCCAATATAGAGGTCCCAATGTATGAAGGCAATTTGGATTCTGAAGAGATGCTAGATTGGATAAGGTCTATGGACAAATATTTTGATTATGAATATGTTGACAGGGAGAAAAGGGTGAGACATGCTGTCACCAGGTTTAAAGGACATGCAACACTGTGGTGGGATGAACTACAGGCTGAGAGGAGAAGTAGAGGAAAACTGAAGATAAATAATTGAGACAGAATGTTAGCCAAGCTGAAGGCTAAACGCATGCCCAAAGATTATCATATCAATATGTTCAGGAAGTTGCAGAACATGAGACAGAAGGGTATGCCAGTCAAAGAATATACAGAGGAGTTCTACAAGATGAACATCAGAGTTGGACAAAGAGAGAGGGACGAAGAAAAAGTTGCCAGGTATATGAATGGCCTGAGGTACAAAATCCAGGATGAGCTTAGCATGATGTTGGTAAGGATAATGGAGGATGCTTATCAGTTTGTGCTAAAGGTAGAAGAGTAGTTGGCTAGAAAACAAAGCCAACGAGGTAGAGGTAAAATCTCAACCCCAAACAAAGGCAAGGGAGTTTCCCATGACAATGCACATAATTCCAAGGACGAGGTTAACACTCCACATAGTCACTCGAAAAGAGGAGGAAGTTCTCGAGGGAGACAGGGTGGTGGAAGAAACTCTTCTAGAGGAAGAGGCAGAGGAGGAATAAGATGTTATGCATGTGGAAAGATAGGGCACATGTCTTGGGAATGCCTCGAGAAAAATAAAGAAGGAGGAGTAGCTCACATTTCGGAAGCACAGAGAGAGAATGTTGAAGCATAGGGAGCAGAGGATGGAACATCCCTGATGATGAGAAAGGTTCTCTTAAAACCAGAGGTAGAAGTTAAAAGGCCAGTACATAGGAACAGTCTATTTAGGACAACTTGCAAGACTAAAGACAGAGTATGCAAGGTGATAATTAATAGTGGGAGCACTGATAACTTAGTATCCACAAAGATGGTGGAGAAATTGGAGCTAGAGACAATTGCACACCCAAAGCCATATAAAGTCTCATGGTTGTAGAAAGGAAAATAGGTAATGGTTACTAAACAATGCTTGGTTGAATTTAAGATAGGAGGATATAGAGATGAAATTGTGTGTGATGTAATTCCCATGGATGTATGCCATATTTTGTTGGGAAGACCGTGGCAGTTTGATAGGAATGTCATTCATGATGGGAGGAAGAATACATACACCTTGGAGAAGAATGGTATAACACACATGTTGCTTCGAATTGAGGAGAGGAAAGTGAAAGGGGAAGCCAACACAAGCATACTCCTCATGAGTGGGAAGGAATTCCTGAAAGAAGTTAAAAAAAAATAGGAGATGCAGTTTTCTATGGTGAGGAAACCTATAGTTATCCTTACAAGTACTTCAATGGATGATTTTCCTGAAGAAGTTCAGGAATTATTGGATAATTTTGCTGACATAGTGGTGGATGAGTTGCCTAACTCATTGCCCCCCATCAGAAGTATCAATAATCATATCTATTTGATACCAGGAGCAAGTTTGTCGAACAAAGCAGCATACAGACAGACACCTTGAGAGAATGAGGATGTGAAGAACCAAGTCCAGGAATTGTTAGACAAGGGTTTGGTCAGAGAGAGCTTGAGCCCATGCGTAGTGCCAAATGTCTTGATCCCAAAGAAATATGGAGGATGTAGAATGTGTACATACTCGAGAGACATCAATAAGATCACTATTAGGTATAGATTCCCTTTTCCAAGAATAGATGATTTGATGTACTGTTTAAGTGGAGAAAATTTATTTTCTAAGATAGATTTGAAAAGTGGATATCACCAAATCAAAATGAGGGAAGGTGATGAGTGGACGAGAACCTTTAAGACAATTGAAGGTTTGTATGAGTGGCTTGTTATTCCATTTGGCTTAACCAATGCCCCAAGTACTTTTATGAGGTTGATGAGTGAAATACTAAAAGATTTCATTGGAAATTTCATGGTTGTGTATCTAGATGATATATTGATCTTTAGCAAGACTAAAGAGGAGCATTTGAGGCACCTCACATTAGTGATGAGGAGACTACATCAGGAGAAGTTGTTGATAAACCTGAAGAAGTCCTCTTCTATGAAGACACAAATCATTTACTCGGGTTTTGTGATCTCTTCAAATGAACTGAAGATGGATCCAGAGAAGGTGAAAGCAATCAAAGAATGGTCGTCAACGAGGAGCATGTTTGAGGTAAGAAGCTTCCATGGATTGACAAGTTTATATAGGAAGTTCATCAGCGATTTCAGTGGAATTTTTGCAGCAATGATGTATACAATCAAGAAGAGGCACAAGTCTTTTAAATGGACAGAGGAGGCTGAGAAGAGATTCAATAAACTGAAGGAGAAAGTAACGGAGCGACCAATTCTAGTCTTGCCAAATTTTGAGAAGACGTTTTAGGTAAGGTGTGATGCAAGTGGCATTGAAATTGGAGGAGTTTTGAGCCAGGAAAATAGACATGTTTCTTACTTCAACAAGACTTTGAATGAGACTAAGAGAAAATGCTCCACCTATGACAAGGAGTTTTATGCCATAATCCAAGCCCTGAAGAAATGGAGACATTACCTTGTCCCACAAGAATTTGTCTTGTATAGCGATAACCAAGCTTTACAATTCATAACCAGACAAGAAAAAATGAATCAGAGGCATGCAAAGTGCATAAAGTATATGTAGAATTTTACTTTTGTCATAAAACATATTGTTGGGAATGCTAACAAAGTTGTTGATGCATTGAGCAGGAGATGTTTGACTCTGTAGGATTTTTAGGTAAAGACCTTAGGGTTTGATCACCTTGAATAAATGTATAGTGATGATCCAGACTTCAAGGAATCATACGAAGCAGGCACAAATCCTGTGCTGAGAGATAGGAGCAAGTGGACAATGACTAAATTTCGCTCAATGGATGATTTTAGGGGCTAAATTTCCCTCATGGGCTAATTTTCCATGGTTTTCCCCAAAAAAATATTCTCCATTCTAAAAACGATTTGGCCAAATTCTATAGGAAAAAATTATTTTACCTCACAAATTGCCAAAATTTTATACAAACTATATAAAATCCTTAGAAATTTGAATATTTTTATAAAAATATCGCCGAACATTTATAATTGGAATATGAAGAATTAGTAATATTCGTCAAGGTTTTTACATTTAAAAATAAATTTCCATCCTTAAAATCATCCATGGACAGAGTATATGATTCAAGAGGGAATGTTGTTCAAGGGAAATGAATTGTGTATACCAAAATGCTCAATGAGGGATAACCTTTTGAAGGAAAAACATAGTGGAGGATTGGCTGGACATTTCGGCCATGATAAGACATTTGCACAGTTGAGCAGTTCATACTATTGGCCAGATATGAGAACAGATGCAATAAAATTCATGAACAGATGCATAATCTGCCAACATGCAAAAGGTAAAAGACAGAACACTGGATTATATCAACCATTTCCCATACCAGAGAGGCTGTAACACCCTATTTCCCCCAGTCTATAAAAATAACTATATTGGCCAAGAACTATGGCAAACTCAAAGATGTGAATGTTTGATTTGATGGACCTTTGCATAAAAGTTCGATGAATGTAAATTATGTTATGAATATGTGTTGCATGACTGCTAGGAGAGGGATGTGCTAAAAGAGACCACGATGGCTAATGAGAGGTGGTGGAGGGGACCTAGAATGGTTGTGTTAACTTCCACTAATCCAGTACCGTACTTGTTTATACTTGCTCAAAAACCAAAGTAGCTCTCTGACCCTGGAATGGATTTCCCATCAGAGTGGTAGGTGGGGAGGCTCCTCAAGAGCTAATGAGGGGATGTGGATGAACCGCCCATCCGTAACAGCCCTCAGACCTAACCATGGATGGTGAAATTCGTGCCACACACAACCCTTGCAAACAAATTGGCAAGAGAGGAAATGTGGTGGACGAGAGCGTGCGCGATGGGGGATCGCAAAAAAAAACGAGAAATGGAGAAACCCTGGAAATGCAGGGAGTTCTGAATACGAGAAGAAGGAGAGTAACCTTCATCCTAGATTATTTTCCTGTAGCAAGAGAAGGAGAGTAACCTTCGTCCTTAATTTCTGTTGAGCTGGAAGTAGGATACTGAACCTCAAAGCATCGTGGTCTAGCTCAGGGGTGGCTAGTGATAAATCCATTTGGAGTCACTAAGCCTACGGTTGGGTGGAAGCGAGCACCCCTCTCAGCAGTTACATAAGTCTTGATAGATATGATAAGTGTTTTATACCTTGTATTTCAAACTGAATATCATGAATACATGCTTATGTTTATATGCCCATAATAATTTCTGTGTAGAATGATTTCCTGGTGTTTTAAACTGGAAATAATGGATGCATGTGTATGCTTATATGTCATCGTTGGTTTCTGTACAAATGGTTAAGTCTAGGGCATGAGTTCACTCCATCGAGAATTGTTTTGTTTGCTTGATTCTCATACTATTCTGGGAAGGCCCCTCGAGAGTACTCTTCCCCGGGAATCACCTCATAAACCTTGGAACCGTACCGAACCTTTAACCAGAGACTCGACTAAGATCAGGGATGATCACCCAAAAATCGTCTGAAGGTTCATGCGATCCGGGTCTGAAAACCTTATGCAAGAAAGGGTAGCTCTCTAAGGTTGTGGATTCGTGGGAGTTTGAAGCCCCGATAAGTTGAATTTTGTGATTCAAGCTCAAAAGGGATAGCGAGTCCAATTAAGAGAGAATACCCTATCGTTTGGTAAACGAATGGTCGGAAGCCTTTAGGAAATACCCTAGATCTGTCAAGACCGATGGATCTAGAGAAGGAGCGCAGGCGTTAACACCTCGACCCTTTCAGCCTTCGCAAGTAGCGATGGGATCTAGGACCGTAGATCCAAGGATCTGACGGAGCTCTATGGACTGTCGATCTTAACCTTTGCACCGGCAGGAGAGCATCATTTCGCTGACTCGTGACTTGGGGTGGTCAAGGGTAGGACTGCACGAACTCACGATTCACGAGATCGCGACATGATCGTGGTCGTTGGATCCAGGCCACTGTAGAACCGTGGGATCAGAACTTTCGTGGTTATCGCCTATCGGGGGTTCGGAACTTGAGAGAGTTTCTTCTCGACTATAGAAGTCGCGAAGTGCCAAGCACCGAGGGCTCATGCGAATACGTGGCAGATCCATTAGGTGGGGACCACATGGTTGACAGGGGGCATTACAACAAGCACCCGGAGAAAGGTGGGAGCGGGTGACAGGTGATGGACACATGTCACCTGGGAAAGAGTCAACCCATTGTTGACTTATCATATCTCGGTAATTCACGAAGGAGGAGCACGAGGGCTCAACACTCCAACTCACGAAGTCACGAGATGTGAGTAGCATTAGTATTTATCTTAGGAAGCGGGTGACCGGTGGTGGACACTTGTCACCTGGGAAAGAGTCAACCCATTGTTAACTTATCATGGCTCAGGGTTTCACAGGATGAAGAAGTTGCACCCTGATCGCTAAGGCCGTGAAACGTCGAGAGACGAGGTCTCGTGCGATGGGAGGTAGCGGAACAACTCATGAGCAGAGTACAACAAAGGATACAAGTGGCGTGTGTGCGTCACTTTGGCAGAGCCCACGTAATGTTGACCTCTCGCGTCTCGGGATTTCGTAAAGGAGGAGCACGAGGGCTCAACACCTCAATTAGTGAAGTTACGAGTGGTGCTAGTGTTTGGCCTAGACTACGGTTACATGTAGCAGACACTAGTGAGGAGGGAGCCATACCCATACCTGTATCGTATCTCAGGTATCGGTGTTTGGATAAAGGGGAGTCGAGAGTCTTGAATCCCAACTCGCGATTTGAAAAAGGCGCTTGCGCTAAGGCCAGGTTGTGGTCGTTTGGAGGAGGATAAGGGAAGGGAGGGTTTGTGCTAGGCCCCATAGAAGTCTCAGGGATTCTGTCCCTCGAAGAAAAAGACGAAAAAAAAATAAAAAATCTAGGTTGTCAAAGTGGTTGTGTGACAAATTGGTATCAGAGCATGGTTACAAGACTTGGCCTGCTTGGGCTCATGAACAAGTTGTGCAGGAAATCCATCTGAAGTACTCTTAAAAAGGAGTAACTCTCTATCCTAACCCCCCTTATCAAAAGCCGAAGTTAAGAATGAAAATTCCTATTGTGTGTATGCATTTGAAAAATATGAATTATGCGTTGATTGTGAATGAATATAATATTGACTAACAACAAGTGTTTTTCTTGCGCAACAAGTAGACGATCAACCGTGGGAAAACTATAGATGCATAGAATGGTGACATACCACGAAGTGGGGGATGGATCCCATAATAGAGATGAAGAGTCTAACGAAAGGAGAGCGGTAGAGACCCCTCCAGATCTAGTTGAGACTGTGAGAAGCTTCATGGTCGAACTACAGAGCTGCAAGGCCGACAATGAGAGGTTGATAAAAGAGCAAGAGAAGCAAATGGAAATTAATGCAGTCTTGCTGTAGAGTTTATCCGACATACAAATACAATTGCAGCATGGACCTGACACCAGTCACGCGGACCAACGATAGATAAAGAAAAGTCGAAGTCCACTTGAGATACGAAAACGTGGTCTTTTAAGTGGCCACATTGGGAAGAGCACCTTGAGAAAGGTCCACCCCAAAGATAAGGGACAAGAGTCGGACGAGTCCTCTGGAGAGGAAACTGGCAACTCGGAGGGATCTTCTAGTAGCAGAACTAGTTCTTATTACCAAAGAAAATGGAAGAAGCAAAAGCTTTCGAAAAGTCATAATCTTGAAGAGTTCAAGAAGGCCAAACCACCCTCTTTCGATGGTGAAATAAAGAAGGGGGAGGAAGCGAAGGCCTGGCTGCTTGGACTAAAGAAGTATTTCAGAGTCCATGACTTCTCAGAAAATTTGAAGGCCCGAGTAGCCACTTTCAACCTGAATGGGAAGGCTTCCATTTGGTGGGAAGACCTTAATAATGTAAAAGGGATTCACGAAGAGGACCTATCTTGGGAACGGTTTGAGAAATAATTTAGGAAGAAGTATTTTTCGGAAAAGTATTTCGACGGAAAGACTAAAGAATTCTATGAACTCAAGCTGGGGAAACTCACCATAGAGGAATATGTCAGCGGATTCCTCAAGTTGTTGAGGTATGTACCCTATATAAAAGCAGAAAAGGAAAAGGTGCAACAATTCATCAGTGGACTACCTAAGGACTATCAGAACAGGATTGAGTTTGGCGAGCCAAAGACCCTAGAAGACACTATCTAAAAGGAAAGATATTGTTATGAACAGTTGGGGCATCGGACAGAACCTCACGAAGGCTGGAAGCAGAAGAATAGTTTGGGATTCNAACCCGAAGTGTACACCAGCAAAATTTTCCCTCCCAGAGTGGAAATAAACCTTCTGGATCTACCCCAGGAAAGATTGATAACCCAAAGAGAGAACCTTTGAAATGTTGGGGTTGTGGAGAAGAACATCAATTGAGGGACTGCCCGCACCGACAATAGAATGTTCGGATAATTTACAACGTTCAAGAAGCTACCACCGTCAATGATGTGGCCAAGAGTGTGCCGCAAATCTATGCAGCCTTGGATAATAAGAAAGCTGACCACCAAGCTTCAATCGTGGAGATGAAAGGTATGATCACCAACCATCTAGTGTCTATTCTAATTGACCCCGGTTCAAATTTTAGTTATATAGCTCCTAAGGTTGTTGATAAGTGTAAATTACAATCACATAAACATTCCAAGCCATGGTTGGTACAATTAGCCACTGGCACCAAAAGAAAGGCAGTGGAGGTCATACCAGCTTGCCAATTCACAATGGGTGAATTCCCCACCCAAGCAACCCTTAACATACTACCCCTAGGATCATGTGACCTGTTGATTGGTATGGACTGGCTAGCCACATATAAATCCAGAATGGACTATTACCATAAAACCTTAGAATGTGTAGGTGAATAAGGAAGAAGGATAACCCTTCGAGGGATCCAAAAACCTGTCTCGGTGAGACGAATATCAGCCCTTCAAATGAGAAAGTATTGCATAAAGGGATGTCCACTTTATGCGATACAAGTGTTGGAATCAATTGAAGATGACAAACCAAGCCTCGAAGACCACCCCACACTAAGAGAATATAGAGATGTATTTCCAAAAGAGGTACCGGGTCTACCTCTGAGAAGGGACATTGACTTCTCGATAGAACTTGTACCAGGAGTGGTGCCAGTGTCTAGGATACCCTACAAGATGAGCACACCCGAGCTAGTTGAGCTTAAATTACAACTAAAAGAAATGGTGGACAAAGGCTATATCCAGCCTAGCGTGTCTCCATGGGGAGCACCAGTTCTGTTTGTAAAGAAGAAAGATGGTACCCTCCGACTGTGCATAGATTATAGACAAC
>SNQJ01S0006159.1:398694-409656 GCA_010110895.2 Picea sitchensis | reverse complement strand
TTTTGCGCATGCGTGGATAATGAGCACGTGATTTCCACTTCATGCAGCTACAGCGCTTGTAGAGCATCTCTGCCATCACGCTCGCTTGCTACTTTCACCAGCACGCGACTCCTTTGAAAAACCCCCGTTAGCTGCGGAAAGTGAGTACTTTCCACAGCACACCGTTTGATAGGAAACTCACCTTAGCCGCGGAAAGTGAAACAGTGTGCCACATCACTTGAAAATGTTCCTTAGCCGTAGGAAGTAGGTACTTTCCACAACGCGCCACGTGCGAGCAGTCTGTCAAACCTTTCGCGCTTTGTCGCTTTCCACAACGCTTTGAACTGATGAAACGACGTCCTTAGCTGTTGAAAGCTATCGCTTTCCACAGCGCACAATGAACCTTTTGAAAAGACGTTAGCTGTGGAAAGTAAAAATTACATTTTTGAAGGAGAAGACTTTATGGATCGATTATTTCCTAAGACACACCAAAACCAAAAATTTTCTCAGCTGTTAAAAACTCAAAAATGGCTTGAAGACACTATCTAAAGCTATGGTATCAACCCAAAACTCAGCCGAAAGGACGGTTTCATTTTGGGAGTTAACATCCCCAACGTAGGACATTCGTTCCTATGGTGACCTTTCGAATGACACATAGTAAGCCACACATGCTCACACACCACCTTATCCTTAGCTATATTCTGTAACTGCATCGTGAGATTTGCGAGTTGGGACTACACCTTTACCAACCCTACTGATGTCTCACCACCTATTGGTGTAGCTTCTAGGCACATTGCAATCTCCATGGCTTCCAACTGATTCGTCACCTTTTTCTAGTGAGAGGGACTTGAATGTGGGGTAATAGTCCTACAATAAACCACTCCTATGTTGGATGTCTTGGATTTGAAACATCATTTTTTCCAACAATATATTGAACCACTAGTCATAGTCCCATATGGTTTCTCTAGCCTATTTCTTAATCTCTTTGATCTCAATGATACACTGTGACTTTGACATAGGCTTATGAAAATACTTAAGAAAACCTCTCTTAATATATGTCAGGGACCTAGTCCGTCCCACCAGTGTAGTTTCCTTGTACTTCATATACCATGTCAAAGCTCTGTATTCGAAGGTGGTCTCTAGTTGGGATATCTTAGATGCTTCGTTCGCGATCATATTCATAGACCATATGCCTTGAAAACCAATGTTGTTATGCATGGTCTTTACTCGTCCCATGGAACATGGGTAGCATGAGAGTTGTTTCTTGGTTATCCATCCTCAATATAGTGTTGTGTTCTCCTAACTAACTACTAGTTGTTGGTGATACATATACTGATACCGAAAATCTTCCTGGCGAAGTATTGTTGACTTTGACCTCTTCTTCACTCGTCTCTTCTCTTCTCCTTTCTTCTACTCTTTCTTCTTCTACTCATATCACCATACTTTCTTCATTTCTTTCTTCTTGGCTACAAATGAGCAAGGAGGGTGGTTCAAACAGGAAATTACTCCATCTTCTCTCATTATCCTTGTTGAGGGATCCAAAGAGCTTCCTACCCGTAGTTGTGCAAGTCCATCCACAATTGCTAAAGCCACTTTCCCTTCTCAGAGGGGTCCATCGCCATCTTCTCCCATGTCGGCGCTGCTACTTTGTGCCTCATCTCCCTTTGAGGTTACTACATCTCTTAACAACCAAGAAGATCTGACTTCATCTTCTTTGACCTTACTACCACTACTCCTGGTATCCTCACTTGATACCCTACTCCTAACACCGCGTCTCTGCAATGACCTCTCTCCTTTTGTGTTCCTCTCTAGCACAACACTCTCTCCCACACATCCTCTTGGTGTGGTCTCCTTTCTCTTCATTATGGGTCTGACCCCTCATCCTTCACCTCTTTCTATTTTCTTCTCGATCCTCTATTCGACTTTCCTCCTTAGCTCAACTCTTATTGCATATCTCTCGGATCTACTTCTCTTTTTCTCTCTTTTGGGTCCATTCTTTTCTCACATCATCTCATCATCTTCTAGATCCATCTCATCGGATCCATTCTCTCTCTCTCTCTCTCTCTCTCCATCCCCCCCTCTACATGAGGGGGTCTACTTGGATATACTATCGGGATCCATGTGCATCAACCCCTTCTCTACAAACAACATCTTGATCCACAGGGGGATTTATTCCATCAGTCTCTTTCTAGGACCATTTGCAATCTTTCTTTCAGCCTCATTGAAGCAATCATTGTATTCAATGTCGAACTCAACGATATATCCTTCCTTCACCTAGTCAAACTAGAATTCAATTACTTGATCCCACTTATTATCCATAGATTTTAGTCTATTGACTATAGTCTAGTCCCATACCAGTGGTTCTTGGACTCCAAAAGTAGTGTTATTGGTCATCTTCCTCTTCAACCATTCATACAACAAATAAGGAAATTCAACAAAGAAAAATTCATGCAAATTCATGTAGATATACCTCTGTTTCCAACTTTCAATGTTGGTTATCAGGTTCTTGGTCTCTTGTCGTGAAAACTCATCTTCCTTCTCAAATAACCAATCTTATATTTCCTCCTGAGACTTATTCCACCTCATTCTTTCCCTCCATCATGCAATACAAAACCTTCATGTCCCGGTAACAAAACCATTTGTTGGTTGTATTTTGTTTCCACTCTCCTCACTAGTGGTTTAAGACCAAGGGTTCATCAATCTTGACCAACAAAAACTCCGAGGCATTGACATATTCAATATTTTGTCTAGGATCAAAAAACGTCTCACCCAATACGCCATGAGAATCACAGAGACCGATAGTGTTGTGTCATATGTAAAATGACAATGAATACAAGGAAACCTCTTAGGCATAAATACATTCATTCATACATAGCTAAATAACATAGTAATAAGCATAAGATGGTAAAGTAGATATACATTCACACCATAACACACTTATCATATTGTAGAGAGAAAGGACTTTGTATTTCATTCATTAGCTTCAAATACATAAAAATACAAAAACCCATAACAAAGATCTACACTATGTGCTCAAGTCTCATTCCTTCATTCCTACATAGTTCTAACTCTATTATAGACTCTTGCAACACTTAGAAAAAACTGGACATGGAACTCTTTCTTTCTGTTCTAGTCGACTCTTACAGTCATGAGCTCTCTGTTACAATGATATGTTCTCTCCTTAATCGTCTCATTTCTCTACTCCACTCTCTTGAGTGAACAAAAGATCCACATGCTTTTCGTGTTTGCATGTGGCCCCCAAATCTTCCTAGAGTGTGGAAATCCTAACTAACTTTCCAGCTCATCCATACCTTTTCCCATGATCCTTTGGGTCATTACAATACCCGATTACAAATATTCGTGAAGATATACTCAGATTTGTTGCATGCAGTCTTCTTATCGATTCCTTGTGTGTAGTGCAAAAGTGTGTTGGCACACGTGATATTCGTTTAGCCGACGCTGATGCTGATCCTTCCTAGCACCGCATAATGTATCTTCATGGGCATAGGTGCAATATTGATTTGTGGTGCATGCACACAACTTTCCCAAAACCTTGGGTGCCAACAATTATTAATAACAACCACATTAATATTAATTTATATATTTAAAGCCAATTCGAGTGCAAGTTTCCTTTAGATTAGATAGATAATTCTAGCAAGTACTATGTATCTGTCCTGAGACTCGATCCTATTCTTTTTCACTTGTAAATCGATCTTGCTACCTTGAGGAGCGAAAGTTGATCAAAGCATAATTTTTTTTCAGATTAGACGACTATTCTAGCACGTTTGATTTCTTTTCAAATCACTCACACTTATTACACTAGCACTGACAAAGTCGAGGATGCAACAACATTTGACCATACAATAAAAACAATTATATTTTTTGATATTCCAACTCCATCGAAGCAAGGGATGCAACAACATTTGACCATTCAATAAAAATGATTATATTTTGGATATTTAGACATGATATTTCATCTGATGTTTGAGGTGCATAAATGCATTGAGCTAAGGCATATTCAAATGCAAGTGGAGGATTCTGAGAAGACGAACCATGCTATTCTTTATTCTCTCAATTCGACGAATTTGTAAGAAACATTGTTCTTCTCCTTCACTCTTTGGATTAGTCAATTCTCTCTATTTTTTTGGGATGGATAATTGTATTATTTAAATATAATAATACTACTACTAATAATAATCTAATTTTAAGGTCATGACCAAGCTAAACACCAAATTGGTTTATGAGACCCTCTTGTTTGTGGGACAAGGGAACCCCCCACACACAAACCATTAAACCCACATGTGTGTGTGTGTCAACATCTCCCCCATACTAATATATATATGTGTGAAAGAGAATCCCACATACTAGATTATAGAGCACCTCTATAAAACCCCTCCAAACCACATCCACTAAAATAACCCGCTAAAGTATTGCTGGTCGTAAGGGCATAATTGCAATCTTGCTAAATACAATAACTTAAATAATATCAAAAACATATCTATATCAACCATTTAAAAAATATTTGGTCATTTTGTTTCTTAAAGTTAAAAAAATATATCAATTTAATGGGACTCATATCTTACACGTGGTCATAAATCCTTATCCAAAATTTGGGCTAAAGTTTTCGTCTAGCCCGACTGCATAAAAAAAATACTTTGAAAAAAACTTATAGGTTGAGTTGGTTTCTCATCCATTTTGTGCCTCCACAAGCATTAATATTTAACTTTCAAACAAACAGCGGAATGGATCTCCCAAATGCCCAATTTTTGAAGCTGTTGTTGGTGCAGAGAAATTAGTGAACTGCTATGGTAGGCGTCCTCCTCCTACGGCATTCCCTTCTGTAGAATGGATTTGTCGCCATTTTCCCTATCTTCTTTACGCCTATGTCAATTTCCATGTTCCAATGATGTTTCCTTCCATAAATATAACAGGCACACCCATCTGCATTTGCCCTTAGAGTGGAATAGTAGTTCCAACCATCTCTACTTTTATTTTTATGGGTGTCGCGGTACTCCAACTATCACTGTTCTTGCAGCAGCAGTTAAACAACGACGGAGGAGTAAAGTGAAGAAGAGAGAAGTTTCAACAGGTGCCAACGCATATGGCAATCAAAACCAATGTACACAAACGGATATACACAAAGGCGAACGACACAATATTTTCTTCTGGGACAAAATGATCAGAGGTTATGTAAAAAACGGTTTCTGCGGCAAAGCGCTGAGGATGTACTATGAAATGCAACGCGAAGGCATAGAGCCGGACAACTTGGTATTTATTTCTGTAATCAATGCATGTGGCATCCTATCAGATTTGCAAGCAGGCAGGAAGATTCATGAAGATGTGATCGAAAGGGGAGTTGAGTCAGATGTTTTTGTGGGTACTGCACTAACCTCAATGTATGTTAAGTGTGGGAGTTTAGAGGATGCGCGACAAGTGTTTGACAAAATTCCTGAACGAGATATTGTGTCCTGGAATGCGATGATTGCTGGTTATTCCCAGAACAACCACCCGCATGAAGCATTGGCATTCTTCAATGAAATGCAAGTTCGTGGCATAAAACCCAACTCAAGCACCATGGTTAGCGTTTTGTGTTTGTGCACTGATTTATTGGCTCTACAACAAGGTAAACAGATCCATGGTTATGTAATCAGAAGTGGATTTGAATCTGATGTTGTTGTGGGCACTGGGCTTTTAGACATGTATGCCAAATGTGGTAACGTTGCGATTGCCCACAACTGGTTTGAAAGAATGCCTGAGCGAAATGTTGTGTCATGGAATGCAATTATAGCTGGTTATTCTCAGAATGGCTATCCGCATGAAGCATTGGCATTTTTCTATGGAATGCAAGTCCAGGGTATAACACCCAGCTCAATCAGTATGGCTAGTGTTCTGCCTGCTTGTGCTGAGTTATTGGCTCTAGAACAAGGTAAGCAGATCCATGGTTACGTAATAAGAAGTGGATTTGAATCTCATGTTGCTGTAGGTACTGGGCTTTTAGACATGTATGCCAAATGTGGGCATATAGAAATTGCTCGACAAGTTTTTGATAACATGTCAAGTCTAAATGTTATCTCATGGAATGCAATGATTTTGGGATATGGAACTCATGGACATGGGGAGGATGCTCTTGCTCTATTTTCCCAAATGCTGCAGATAGGCACAAAGCCCAATCATAGCACCTTAGTTAGTGTTTTGATTGCCTGCTCTCATGCAGGGTTGGTAGCTCAGGGTTGTAAATACTTTGAGTGCATGGAGACGGATTATGGTCTTGCACCTAAACTGGAGCATTATACATGCTTGGTTGATCTTCTTGGTCGTGCTGGGCATCTAGATGAAGCACATGACATTATCGGAAAGATGCCAATAAAACCCGATGCTGCTGTGTGGGGGGCCTTGCTTGGGGCTAGCAGAATTCACTGCAATATTAAGCTCGGAGAACAAGCAGCAAAGCACCTGTTTGAATTAGAACCAAACAATGCTGGATATTATGTATTGCTGTCAAACATCTATGCTGAGTCAGGCAGGTGGGAGGATGCAACAAAGTTGAGGACAATGATGAAAAAGAGAGAAGTAAAGAAGCAACCAGGATGTAGTTTTATTGAGGTAGATAGAATGGTTCATACCTTCCTCGTGGGAGACAGAGCCCATCCTCAATCTGAAAAGGTTTATGCAACACTGGAAACTTTGTATGGGAACATAAAGGAGGCAGGATATGTGCCTAACACAAATCTTGTGCTGCACGAAGTGGAAGAGGAGGTGAGGGAAAACATGCTAGGCAGTCATAGTGAGAAGCTGGCCATTGCTTTTGCCCTTATCAACACCAACCCAGGCACCAACATTCGTATCATGAAGAACCTTCGCATGTGTAGTGACTGTCACAATGCCATCAAGTCCATTTCAAAGATTGTTGGACGAGAGATTATTGTTAGAGATACAAATCGCTTCCATCACTTTAAGAATGGACTGTGTTCTTGTGGAGATTATTGGTGATGCTACTTGAACTTAGCAACGAATACGCTTATGCTTTCAAAATAATTTTTTGCGTGCTATTCCTTTGTAAGAGTATAATATATCTGTACAAAGACAGGCATTCGTTGACCTATGTTGGGTCAAGCTTTGGATAT
The DNA here is from genome assembly GCA_010110895.2 of Picea sitchensis. Classification (NCBI taxonomy): domain Eukaryota; kingdom Viridiplantae; phylum Streptophyta; class Pinopsida; order Pinales; family Pinaceae; genus Picea; species Picea sitchensis. Next base: position 402,553 of record SNQJ01S0006159.1, on the reverse strand, counting down.
GAGCATAAATAATAACTACCGTGTCTATAAACAAGCACACTAATATGGACCCTGGACTTGTATCAAATAATTGACACATTATAGTACTTCATATATGTAAATTTTTATAATATATTTAAGCAAACATCTGGGCTGATTATTGTACCATTGAAGCTTTTATGAACATATGGGATCTATACTACAAAAACTTATATGGAGACTATAAGCCTAATATGATTGTTTTGAAATATAATCATTTGGTAACCCACCCCCTACTACAAATGGAAAATGGACATACCTGACCACGAGAACATATAAAGAATGCAAAAGACAATTGCATTGATAGCAAATCTACATGATATTTGACAGTAATATTTGAATATATAATATTCCATTCATATGTTGCCTGTATGGTATTTATTGATAGCAAATCTAGACAATATTTGACAGTAATACTTGAATCTATAATATTTCATTCATATGATGTCTTGTGTATTGTGTATGGTATTTAATCTTCTTTAAGAATATTTTGAACCAGTTTTGGAATAATGTTTGATTTATATCGGTTTTTTTTTGGGCTAAATAGTGCAATGTTATAGTGCAATGTTATGAGCTAAATTGATTGGTTGACCTCTTTGCTTTCATTTCATCATCTTTCCTTCAAATTGCCTTCTTAAACCCCCTCCCTTTCCATGTTTTGGTAACTTATGAACACTTCTACACCCTTTGATTTTGGGTTCTTCAACCTCAGTCTTGATGCTCCACTTAGTTATGTTTTCGATCCATGAGAACAACTCCCTCAATTTTTCTTTCTAAACTCATCCCCTTACATGGTTGATCACTTTTGACCACTTTTACATATTTGGGCTTTTCTCTAGCTAACTTGATCACCTTTTGGGTTTCACCTACAAGCTTTTGGGTCCTAATTCGTTCTTTGAGTTTTTAGAGATTCACTTTTGTGTCCATGTGTGCCACCCATCTTCGATTTTTATGGACTTTTGATTGGTCTGTTTTGTTGACCTTATCCCATTTATTTTTCCTTATGCACCCTCAATTAACTAATTCATCAAACTTTCTTGTGGGTTGATGAATCAGATTCATTATCAGTTTCCAAATCTATGTAAAAAAAGCCACATTTTCCCTAATACTCTTTTGGAATGTTCCCCAACCCTTGTGGATTGGGGGAGATAAACCCACAAAACGATGTAAAGAGGAGCCCAAATTCCATATAATTGAAGGTATTAATTTCTTTAAATCAAAGTACCATTGGGAATATAATCTGGCTTAGAGGGTTTGGGACCCTTGCTTTTCTTATTGTTCAGAGGATGTTGCTTCTTTGGATGCCTGGATTTTTCTTGTTGTTGTGAGGATGTTGCTTCTTTGGATGCTTGAATAAATTTTGTTAATGTGAGGCATATATAAATACATTGAAATATGATCTTTGGTTTCATCTTCCAAGGGTTATGATGATTTTTTCTATTCACCTATTTCTCTTTATATTTATGAATAATAGTAATATTTACAAGACACCATAGTGCCTAAGACTAGGTATCTAACATTTTTTCCCTTAACCTAAAGGGGTGTTTGTGAGTCCAAACATCTTTATGAACTTTTCAAACTTTTCTCTTTGAATTGGCTTGGTGAAGATGTCTACACTTTGTTCACTCATGGAACAATGTATCAAATGAATTGTCTTGGTCTTTACATGATGTTGAATCAGATGGTACTTCATGTTGATGTGTTTTTCACAAAATCGAGGATTCTTGGTCAACTTGATTGCAAAGGTGCTATCAATAAAAAATGGAGTAACATTCACCTGGTTTTTCTGTAAATCCTCCAGTATCTTCCCGAGCCACACAATATCCTTTTTTATTCCTTTGCAACAATCACATACTCTTTCTTTGTAGTGGAATATTCCAGAACAAATTGTTTCCATGATCTCCACAAGATAATCATTGATCCAAGACTCATGAGGTATTATGCAATAGACACTCCATTCTCTTTATTCCCATCAAAGTCTGAATCTATATATCCAACTAGTTTGAATTCTTCCACCTTAGAGTATTTGAGCCCAAAGTCTTGAGTTCCCTTCAAGTTCTTTAGAAATCTCTTTGCAATACACCAATGTCCTTCATAAGGTTTTTGCATGAACCTAGAAAGGATCCTAACTGCAAATGAAATGTATGGTCTAGTAGTGGTAAGGTAAATGAGACTCCCCACAAGTTGTCTATATTTAGTTGCATCCTCAAATTCATTCTCTTATTTTGATGTTAACTTCAATTTTTTCTCCATTGGAGTAGAGAGAGGATTACAGTCGACCATGCCAAATTTATTCAACAACTCTCCAATACACATCTTTTGGCACATGAATATATACCTTGGATTCTAAGTTACTTCAATACTCAAGTAGTGGTGAATATGTCCCATGTATTTCATCTCAAAACCCTTCTTCAATAATTTATTTATGGATGTAATATATTCTTCATTGTTTCTGTTATTGAAAGATCATTTACATATACCACAAGATTTACAACAATTTTTCCAACTTTCTTGACAAATAAAGTTTCATAATCAAGATTAAAATGCTTGAAATTGATCTTCAAAAGATGCTCAATTAGATTTTCATATCACAAAGTGTTTTCTTTAGGCCATACAAAGACTTGATGAACTTGCATACCTTATGTTCTTGACCCTTCACAACAAATCCTTTTGGTTGAGACAGGTAGACATTCTCTTTCATATCTCCATTTAAGAAATCTCTCTTCACATCAATGTGATGAATCTTCCACTAATTTTATGTTTCCAAAGCAAACAAAGCATGAATGGTGGCCCATTTTGTTGTGGGGGAAAAGTCTCCTCATAGTCTATTCCTTATTTATATGCATATCCTTTCACCACAAGCCTCACCATTTGCTTGTAAAGTGAGCCTTTTGATTTGTACTTGTTCTTTTCAACCTAATTGCAACCAATTGGTTTGGTTCCAAATGGAGGATCCACCAACTTCCATGTCCCATTATTGATCATAGCATCATGCTCCTTTTCCATAACTTCTTTCCACTCATCATGAGAAACAACTTATTCAAAGGAAGTTGGTTCAAGGTTAGAAGATAAATTCAATTCAAAATCATATGAAACTTGCATATCAATGGTATCACCCGAATCTGAATCATCTACATCACCTACATTGTCTTGTCTCGCTAAACTTCTAGCTTCAGTCTTTCCAACCTCGCCAGGATGAACACTTTCAAGTGTCTTCATGACCATCTTTGTAAATTTCTTTGATGGTCTAGGTCTCCTAATTGATTGAGATGATGCTACATTCCCATCAAGATTCAACCTTTCAATCCTCTCAATCATATCATCCAATTGAACCTCCTATTTTGATGAAGTGGCTAGATGATTTACATGAGGAGGAAACAAAACTTCAAAAGGAGATAGTGAGCCAAGCAATATATCAAAGGGATGATCTATATAAATTGTATATCAAAGTTATTAATAATAAAATATCACTGCCTATGATACGAGAGGAATGATAGAATTAAGGGGACATGATTCCTAAGAGAGGAGGGATAAAAGGGGTTTTTAGGGGAATCCCACATGGCTAGAATCCTATGTCATTCTCCTAAATCAATTTGTCATTAGCCATCTAATCCTCCTTTTACTTATTAAAGCCATTTATTGAATGCATGAGAAATGTTGGTGGGAAAGTCATCTCACCTGGTTAAGAGAGCATGGGTTACGTACACTCATGATGGAAATTGTATCATTAAATGCATGTAAGAGGTGGGTGAGAGGGTCATCTCACCTAGTTATGACAACATGGGCCAAGTATGATCATTTTGGAGAATGATGAGAGTTAAACATGCATGGAAGAAAAAGA
>SNQJ01S0006159.1:378341-398644 GCA_010110895.2 Picea sitchensis | reverse complement strand
TGGTTAAGAGAGCATGGGTTACGTACACTCATGATGGAAATTGTATCATTGAATGCATGTAAGAGGTGGGTGAGAGGGTCATCTCACCTAGTTATGACAACATGGGCCAAGTATAATCATTTTGGAGAATGATGAGAGTTAAACATGCATGGAAGAAAAAGAAAAGGAAGTTCAAGTAGAGGGGGAGAGCTAATTTTTACAGTTGGGTAGAAGAGAGGAAAAATATTTTTGCAGTGTTGGAAAAGAATTGACAACCATACTATTTGTAAAAACATCCATGTGAGGCTAGTGGAAGTCATTATGGGTGCTACAATTGGATTTCTTGGAGCCCCCAACTGAGATATTCCTGGGTAGTCTGAGCTAGAGCCCTAGAAGGGATGGAGATTCTATAAGGGACTACGATGCAGAGAAGAAAATTCCATCCCTTGGGTTGTGCAAACTGATGGGGAAGAGATATTGGTGGTTGGAATCACTATAGTTAAATTACTGCTTGGTAACTTAACTATGAATTTTCTTGAGAACTAAGATGTTATGCATGTGATGATATTTTTATTGAGAAATTACCTAATAGCATGTGTAAATTATGTTGTGAGCACTCCTATTACAATTGGATTTCCTAGAGCCCCAAACTAAGAAATTCTTGGCTAGTCTATGTTGGAGCCTTGTTAGGGATGATGATTTTCTGAGTGACTGTAATGTAGAGGAGGAAATCATATCCCTTGGGTTGTGTAGTCTAATGGGGAAGAGAGATGGGCAGTTGGAGATGTTATAGGATTTGAATCACTATGAATTTACTAGGTATTGGGTTGCTTGTTTGGACAATAGCCAACCATAAGAGCCATTCCCTTGTTGTTGACTCTTAGACCCAACTCAGGGGTGGCCTGCCATTTAGATAACTAAAGCAATAGAGCCTATGATTGGGAGTAATGTCCCTCGCATCTATCCAATTAGTGACATTTTCTTATAAGATAAGTCTTCTAGACATTGTGTTTATTTACATTTTTATTTTGTGCTTGAATGTTGTGTTTTATTCTATTTTTTTGAATGTTGTGTATGGTTATATAGTTTGCATTTATGATTTAAAAGTATTGATAGTTTCATGATTCATTTTTTCATTCTCCACTTATGCATTCATAATAAAATGGTATCAAAGTTGTCATGTCAAATTTGGTAGTAACATGATTCATCATGGGAGCTAGATACGACATAGAGTGGTATTAGAGAAAAGGTTTCAACATTGGACTCATATGGGCTAGAGACCAACACAAATTTGATAAATTTGTTGTTGTAGAGTTTCAATCCGCATAGAATTTAGGGAATAATGGTAAATTGGGGAGAAATTCCCAATTTATGGGTGAAAATTTGAGTTTAGTTTCACTTAGGGGAATCAAATTGTTGCATACGAATGTCAATTTGGTGAGTGTAGGGTAAAAATGAGCTATGCAAAGCTAAGTTAAAAGATTTCATCGAATCCATGTACAAAATTTCCTTTGAAAATTACATATACCCATCAATGTCCCAAATCATATTTGATTTGGAGATCAATGGTCTAGATTCATGTTAGATTTGGTAAAAAATTCCCAAGTTAGAGGAGTTCATCGATGGAAAGATATGGATATCACCAATGGGAAAATTTTGTAATTTGATGATGAGATAAAACTTATTGTTTGTTGAAGAAGATTTTGTAATTCATTGAAGAGAATTTTTTTTGGTTTGTTGAAAGAAATTTTTTTATTTGGCGATGACAAATTTCCAAGTTCGTTGAAGCAATTTCACTTCACTGATGAAAATAAAACTTTTCTTCACCGATGAAAGGAAATTTTACTTCGCCGATGTAAAGTAAAGTGAGTTCATTGAAGTAAAATTTGAGTTTGTTGATGTGAAGAGAAGTATTGAGTTCGTCGTCGTACAAATTTTTCTTAGTTCTCCGAAAGACAAAATTTTTAGTTCGCTAAAAGATAGATTTTTTGGTTCACCGAATGAAAAATTTCTTAGTTTGCCAAAAGAAAAAAAATTTGGTTCACCAAAAGCCAAATTTTGAAGTTCTCCAATGAGGAAAATTTCGAAGTTTGCGGATAAGACAAAATTTGAAGTTTGCTAATGAGAAAATATGGAGTTTGCCTATGGAACAAAATTAATTGTTTGTTAATGGAACAAAATTGTTTGTTCATTGGTAGAATAAAATTTTGGGTTCGACAATGGGAGAAATATTTGTTTGGTCAATGAAAGAAAAACTTGGAGTGTCGAAAGAAAAGAAAAGAAGGATGGTGACATGACCGCATTAGGGGATGATAAATGGACATCAACATCACATTAGTAGCCCTGTGCCATGCCATGTCAACCAATTTTCCATATCAGGGGTAGGTATGCGGTGAGGAGGACTACACAAGTATCAGTGAGGGTGATTAGCCAATTTTGCTCCAGTTTTCAAGGAATTGCAAATTAATGATTTTTGAAGAACATTGTGGTACTCCTTGACAAAGGCCCTATTTCTAATCAAATTTTAACAAGAATTCAAGGGAGTATACATGAAGAAATCCGGTGGATAAATTGGCCAAATTCTAAGGGGTTTGAAATGGAGACACGGAAACAAGCCAAAATCCACTATTGTGGGAGACCTTTTAGATATTTTTTGGGGTTTTTAGAGGAAAAGGGACCCTAGATCACAAATATGGAAAAAACTTATTTTCTCAACATATTGCCTCCTCAACAAGCCAAATAACTTTGTCTTACTGAATTTTCTATAGTTTTTCTCCATTTGGGATATATTCGTTTTTACTAAAAATTTAGTATGGGGAAAATGTAAAAAAGGGCAAAGTTGACAATTCCATATTGACGCAAAATTTGACTGGAGCATTAGATCATCAATATGAAAGTTTCTATGTACTCACAATTAAGAATACTATCTGCATTTGATATAAAAAAATTATTGGTTCTTGAGATATTTTCCTCTATCAGTGGCAGAAGATGGCCTCTCAGCTAAATTGCACCAGTGTGAATAGGGCACAATTGAGTAGAAATGGAAAATTCAAAAAGCCATAACTTTCATTCTATAACTAAAATCTAGGCATTGGTACAACCATTGGAAAGGTAATCCAGAGGAGAAAACAATATAACGTCTCATTTTTGAAAATATGCATTTGATTGTGTTAGGAAAGTTGTAATAAGAGGACATTTGGACTCCGTGAACATTGAAACTGTCAATGTGGATGATCTCCAAAAAAAATTTCTTTTTAGAAAAATATTTCTAGAGGAAAACTATGCATACTAGATGTGAATGCTAAGCAAGGAAGGCTACATATATTTCATGATGGTTCGTGTGTAATGACATGGAGTGATATTGGTGGCCACCCACATGTTCCAACTGGCTTCTCTTGTCAGTTTTTAGTACAACACACTCTTCTATACTTCTTTGTAATTGTGGGTTCTACACTTCCGAGGCCGTCTGAGTCCCTACACATATTCCAGGCGGATATTGGTGGCCTCCCACTTAATCCAGCTAGCTTATTTTGTATGTTTTCATGTCAGCACATCTTGTTGTACTTCCAGGGATGTTTTGGGCCCATAAACAATGTTTTTTTGTCTCACCACATTCAAACTATAGACAGAGTCAAATTTTGATCATGTAATGCGTAGTTCTTGAAAAGACCTTTCCAATGGGATATCACATGCCTAAAACAAAGATCATATGCAAAAGTTACGACCCTGGGAAGTTGATGTACTAACTTACCCAAACGGGGCCCACATGACTTTTGGTGTTTCATCTCCTAGGTTTAGATTTTTTGATGTCTAGGGTTTTGGAATTATTTTTTATCACAAAAATCCGTTCAGAGACTTATTGTAATCATCTTCTTGCGAATGAGTGTAGCTATCACATCTCTTCTCAGAGATAAAGTTTCCACCATTCTAGCGAGTCTTGCACTCTATATTTTTACAGTCTCTTTACAATTATTTCATTAATAGAAATCAAGTATTGTTGTATTTCTCTATTTCTGGAAATTTTCATGAGTGTTTCATTGTGATATCTCTGCTTTCATTTTGTTTCAAAAATAATCTTGATCAGTGGTATCAAAGTAGGCTGCTCTTGATCGTTTTTTAGCACATGTCCTCGACGAGGTCCAAATATAACCAGTTGGGTCTAGAATTTTTCTCTATTGAGGAAAATGAACCTCGCACACCCAAGAAACCCTCGATGGCAGTAGAAAAGAAAGACAACGAAGAAGAAAATTATATTAACGTGTTGCTTGAGCAAGCTATCGCACGACAGAGGGACAAAATGATGGATAATTCCACACACATTCTTCAACGCCTGTCGATAACAACATGTGCATCTTCAACAAGCAACCATTTTGGAGGAACCTCTCCCTTCAAGGTACAAGTTAATTTTGATATTCCCATATTTGAAGGTCAGATAGATGCATATGCCCTAGAAAAATGGTTAAATCTATTAGAAGGTTATTTCTTTGTTCAAAATTTTTCCAACAGGGAAAAGATCACCTTCACACTCCTCAAGGCTCTCCCCCCATGTCAAACATTGGTGGGAAACTTACTGGGAGCAAATTTCCATAGAGGAATATGGAATATATGGGGCCCAGCCCACTTGGGATTTTTTTGTGGATGCGGTCAAAGAACAATACTATCTTATTGATAACTATGAATACCAATACATGAGATGGATCACACTGTGGCAAGAGAAGAGCCAAACAGTGCCGGAGTTCACAAATAATTTCCATACCTTGCACACCAAGATGAGTATCAAAGAATCCGAGCGACATCTAGTTCTGAAATACCGTGGGGATCTGCATAAGTACATCCAAACCAAAATGGATTTTCTAAACATCTCATCATTGGGAGTTGCCTATCGATATGTTGTCAAAATCGAGTAGAAATTTAGGCACCAGAACAAATGAGAATTCAGGTCCGCAAATATGTTAAGCCTTAAATAGTGGCACATTACCCCTTAATTGAGACATATTACATTAGTAATGCTATTTTATTTATGTCAGCTTGGGTCCATTAATTGTAATTGTACCTCCTAGTCTCCTATATATACCAATGAGACATTTTCATTTGGAATCATCTTGTATTGGGAAATTTAAGTGGTGTATAAGGAGGTTTCCCCCTCGAAGAGACTTATTATATGAAATTATATCTTTTTCAAGGTGTTGAGTACTTATTCCGAGGTTTTTCTATGCTATATTGATATTTAGTTCTTAACATTTGGTATCAGAGCTCAAGGTCTTGGGGTTTCGCTGCTACATCTGAGACACCTTGAAATTTTTGCTATAATTTTTTTTCTACAACGTTTCAGAAGGAACCCCTTGAAGGATATTTAGTAGATGGATCGAGGTACGTTGGTTTCAAATTTCATCTCCTGAGGCCTTATAATATCAGAGATACAGGCCGTGAAAGATAGGGTTTTGGAATCATCCTGAATTTAATCATCGCGGAATTTTCGCTATGAAATTTCTTCTGTAACGTTTCAGACTTTGAAATACTGAGGATATTCACAAAACTTATTAAGGTATATTTGATAAAAAATTTAGCTTTTGGGTCATATCACATTTGTAGATACACCCTGTGGAATATAGGGTATCTGACTAGTCCTATTGACTAGTCTCAAGAAGGTGTTTTGGGTAAAACAACCATAAATTATTCTTCGAGTATCCAAATTGAGTGAGACTAGTTGCATTGGATAGTGGACAGTCTGTAGTATTTCTGGTAAAAGTTTCATAATTTTATATCAATTATTTTGTGTGGGGCACTCTATATAAGTGAGATCTCCTGGAAAGGCCAAAAATCACCAAGTTGTGGGGAAGTTATCATAAAGTCCACTTGGCACATCCAATTTTGATCAGACCTATGGCATTGCAGAGAAGAAATATCATATAACTACAAAAAAAAATTCATACCCAGAAGGGTTGAAATTTTGGAGATACAATAAAAGAAAGATTGTTTAGAAGAACCACCTCAAAATCAAGGTTTAAAGTGATACTTGGCCAAAATGCCACCAAAAAAAGAACTTATACACCAAATCAGCCACCAAACAATCCTACTTGGACTCTTGATGAAGGTGAAGAAATGCGTAGGGACATAAATGATTTACAAAAGAAGACAATAACAAAATATGAACTACAAGGGATGATAGATTCAACAGAAGCTAAGTTGGAGGCAATAATGGATACTAATATGGATGGTTTAAAAAGGGAGATCATGGAAGGATTGAAAAATTTCCTAATAGAGAGGACACCTGAAAGTGAAAATGTATCCCATGAAATTCATGATGAGGACATAGGGAAGATGAATCAAGAATGGATAAACTCTAACTTTGGGTTGAAGACCAACCACTTTCCTAAGATCGATATGAGGAAGTTTGATGGAAAGGACCCAATCCCATGGATACTTCAGATGGAGCAATTCTTTGATCTGCATAATGTGCCACATACACAAAAGGTACGAATTTCTTCTTTATATTTAGAACCCAATCAATTTGTGTGGTATCAATGGCTTTGTTCTCGCAAATCACTCATCACTTAGACAATTTTCATGGAAGAAATGATAGCACACTATGAGGATACAAGGAGCAATACCTTCTTTAGCCAACTATAAATCTCAATCAAAAGGGTTTAATTACATAGAACATTGAGAACTTCCAAAGATTAAATATAAAGGTAACAAATATTCCAAATGAGCACTTGATTGATGTATTCATAGGAATTTTATGGGATAACATTCAACATGAGGTTTGCCTTTGGGAACCCAAATCATTGGAGAATGCATTTAGGGTGGAAAGAAATGTTGAAAGTAAAAATATGGCTATGGATACTAGAAGGACCACTCCTAACATCTATCGAGAGAATAATGTTCCTTCTTCTAAAACACCTCAACCTACAAGGTTGACACCTCAACAATTGGAGGAAAGAAAACAAAAAGGTCTATGCTTTAATTGTGACAACAAGTACAGTAAGGGACATAAGTGTCGTGAGAAGAAATTATTCTACATAGATTGTGAATAGGAATAAGAACAAGAACAAGAACAAGAACCATCTCAAGATGAAATGTAGACACGATTTCTTTTGAAGAGTTGACTCCCACGATATCGTGTAATGCATTAGCTGGAATTAGCACTCCTCAAACCCTCAAGATCGAAGGATATATCAAAAAGAAAACGATAATAGCCCTAATTGATTATGGTAGTACTCATAATTTCATTCACTATAATTAGCCAAAGCTCTCAATTGCTTTGTATATCCAACACCAGAGTTTCAAGTAATGATTGTAGATGGAGGAAATATCAATTTCTCAGGAAAATGCAATAAGATCAATATTACTATGGGGGAATATGTAATGAATAGTCCAATGATTGCTATACCCATGGGTAGTGCTGATGTTGTACTAGGAATCCAATGCTTACAATCATTAGGAATAGTGGATTATAATTTTCAAGAACTTTTCATGAAATTTTCATTGGAAGGAAAAGAAATTGAGTTAAGAGGTATCACAGGGAAACCTAGTAAGGTGATAAGCTCTAATGGCATGACAAAATTATTGAAAAAGGGGCATCAAGGTGTAATTGCACAACTATGCTCACTATATGTTCAAACATCTAAGCCATCTATTCCCCTAGATCTCCAAGGGATCATTGATAAGAATTCCAAAGTATTTGAAGATATTCCCAAAGGTATTCCACCCACTCAAAATCATGATCATGAGATTCACCTAATTCCTGGGAGTATTCCTCCTAACATCAGGACGTACAGTTACCCTTATGCCCAGAAGAGTGAAATTGAGCGCATGGTTGAAGAAATGTGAGAGGCTGGCATTATTAGACCTAGCCAAAGTTCTTACTCTGCAGCAGTGGTAATGGTATTCAAGAAAGATGGCTCATGGCATATGTGTCCAGATTATAGAGAGCTCAACAAGATCACTATTAAAGATAATTTTCCCACTCCTATCATTGATGAATTGTTAGATGAACTACCTAGAGAAATCTATTTCACAAAGCTAGATCTCCATTCAGGGTATCATCAGATTAGAATGAAGGAAGAAGATATCCCAAAAAAAACATTCTGAACTCATGAAGTCCATTATGAATTTTTGGTCATGTCTTTTTTCCTTACAAATGGACCTTCCACATTCCAAGGGTTGATGAATTCCATTTTCAAGCCCTTCCTTCAAAAATTTGTGTTAGTATTTTTTGATGATATACTAATCTATAGAGAGTCTTGGGAGGATCATGTGTGACATGTTGACAAGGTGCTACAACTACTAAAGGAGCAACAACTATATGCCAAACCGTCCAAATGTTTCTTTGGGGTGAAGGAGGTAGAGTATTTGGGCCATATTGTATCTCATGAAGGTGTCAAGGTAGACCCTAACAAGATTAAGGCCATGATGGACTGGCTGATTCCCAAAACATTGAAGAATCTTAGAGGATTTTTGGGTTCGACAAGTTACTACCACAAGTTTGTTTAGAACTATGGGAGAATAGAAGCACCTTTAATGACACCAACTAAGAAGGATTAATTTTCATGGACTCCAAAAGCAACTAAATATTTTAAAAAACTTAAAGAGGTTATGTGAAAAGCTCATGTCTTGAACACACCATACTTCACAAAAACCTTTATTGTGGAATGTGATGCCTCGGGAAATGGCATTGGTGTTGTTGTCGCAAGAGTTGACTCTAGGCTGTAAAAGAGACAAGCCTTAGCACATTTTTATAAGAAATAAATCTTGTTGATTGATCAGTCATAGGAGGCTTCTAGAACTAGGTCTAAAATAGTCATTCCACTCATTTATAGATCATAAACAAAAGGCATGACCTCGGTTGTCTAATTCATTTTAAAATCATGAGGATGGATAGAAGATAGGGTATGAACAAAACTGAAAGAAAAATCCAAGTATCTGGTCTTCCTTTCAATAGAAGAAATAACACCAAACTTCAAATATCTAAACGCAGGTCTTGTCTCACTCATAGAAAGACAGAGGAAAGGCTGTGAACAAATAAAACTTGTAAATAAGGCAAAACAATTAGGATGCAGGTCTTGTTCTACTCACAACAAAACAGAGGAAAAACTGCACCTTAAGGAATGCTTTAAATTAGCTACAACAGAGGTAGTACTGAATTGTAACCATTACAAGATGAAATAATGAATGTAAGGAAGAAATAGCAGTGATGAAAACTTCAGAAACAATAATACAGGAAGAAAACGGAATTAGACAGTGACAAAGTATAGAATCTCTTGTCACTCTGTTCTATATTTGATAAAAAAGAATTCATTACAAACCCAGCCTCCAAAAGGCTCCCGGGCTNCTTAGTGTTCCGGGAGATATGAACCGATTCGTCTTCTGGACTCCGGGACTGCCAGATGTTCTTCCATTACTAACATTGGTGTGCACTGGAAAAAAACTTGTTCAGGTACCCCTGGTCTCTGCCATTTCCATGCGTCAATGAATTCCTGCAACATGTGTCTAAAGTTGTTACCGTGAAGCACAAGTCGTTGGGTTAGAATATAGTCAAATCGAGGAGCCCATTTTCTTGACCCAAGCCGTGCTGATGTTGAGCAATTGTCGACCATGAACGAAACATCACAGGCATGCATGAAAGGATTTAAAAAGTCCACAGCTTCATCAACGCTCTCATTAATAATCTATGAGTATGAATGACCCTTCTTCCCCGAGATCTCAATCTGTGCCATCATCAATACCCCATAAACACCAGCAGTAAATGGATAAAGAGGACCCAAGTCACCAGCAAGCCTTACTGCACGAACACGTTCACCGACTTTCCACATTCTCGTTTCATCAATCTTACCCATGGGAAATGCTGGAAGCCCATCCTTTTCAAGAAACCAACACCCTGCCATGACAACACTCCGGATCTCATTGCCAGAAGCTACGTCTTTATAGCACTCGTACAGAATTTCCACGTAGGGATAATATGAAGCACCGCATGCCGTCTCAAAATCCCTTCTTCCTTCTTCGTTCAAAGAATTGTATATAGATAACATTCCCTTTGTCGAGACAGTTTTGGATATGATCCCAGTTATTCCTTCCACGGTATTTTTGTGAGCAAGTTCTTCATCCATTCTACCTTCGATATATCATCAGAACAATGCCTCAACTATACCATGTACATCTCCCAACAAAATCCCGCACTCCCCAAAAATATCACTCCTGTACTCGTCCTCGAGGGTCGTTGCAAATGTAAACGGTGAACCCAAAACAACTGACCATCCCAAAGAAATATTTGTTTCTCTCCCATCAACATCCTGATAAACAACAAAACCAGAGCTTATTCCTGTACCGTTAATCTCCTGACCCTGGACATATCACCGTCTCATAGATGGTCCCATGCCTACATGACTGCAAATGTCCAAGTAAAAAATCCATGAGAGAGACTAGGTGTGTTGTTCGGTTTCATCGCAGAAAATATTTGCTTGTAATTATCTGCCTATAACGCATCAAATCTGACAGATTCTCAGAGGCAACGCACATTGGTGGCAATGATTAAGCCCTTCTGTGGGTTCAGAGTCGGGGTTCCGTGTAGCAACCTGCTGCAGTCTCTCAGCAGAATGGGTCGAATAATGAAGCAACATGTTTCTAACGGTAGGTATCTTGTGTGCAACCCTACTATTCTGTCCATCTGTCTGGGCATTTCTAGCGTGTAAAAAACGTCTCTCTGCCTCCTCTGATCTGACCCATGCTCTGTTTCTCTGATTATTCACTGACCTCGTTTCTGACCTCTTTTCTACCAGTCTGGACAAGATTTTTTTTTTAGAGTAACAACTCTTGGCTTTCTTCAACGCGCATAGATTTCTAATCAAACCCTAATTTGCCTCACGTCCACATGAAACCCTAATTCATGCAACCAACGAGGCATTTCATTCAAGCGACCGACGTGAAGAAGCTATTTCCCAAGAAATTTTACGGCATCGTTTGGATTCTCGCGAATCTCATTCCGGGACTAGATAGGATAATGTACAATTGTGTTGCGAAATCCTTGCCATGCAAGTTCACGAGTGTAACTCTCTTGGTGTCGGGAGATATGGTCCAATTCCCAGTTTAAAAACATATTTCAGAGTCCCAACACTTTGTTTAAATATCAAAACACCAATAGCTATTAAATTTTTTTGTTCAGATCCGGGCAACTTCCTTCATCTCTTGAAAACAATGAGCGAAGCAATGCGAGAGCAGCCCTACATCTACATATCCTTTTGCAGCTGTGACCTGCACCCTCAAGCTACCCATGTAGCTTATACTTGTCACAAGAAGCGCCTAATGCACACCCGATGCCGAGAAATATAAAATTTTAACAATATTTCCAGCGAGAGCTATCTGTTCGCCCGACCCGATCAGATTTGTCATTGAAAGCATCGTGTTTTACATGGTTTTGTACATGCATTTAGCTGATGCCTGTGGTGCTTTCAATTTTGTTACATAGCCCATCGCTTTACCCATTATGAAGACTGCAAACGACATTTTCTTTCTATCTAGATTTTCTTTTACCTTGCGAACAATGTCCATAGGATTATCAAACATCTCCAAGGGTATCCCAACATGTAAAAGCCCAAAACAGTTTCCCCAAGGTGATTTACTATTGGGTTTAATCATCTGCTTCAAGTCCGCGGGGCAGGACCTGTCTCTTGTGTTCATCGAGACCAACGTCGTTAATCTCAAGTTGTCTAGTACCCTGGTAATCTTCTCATCAAGAGTCATCCGCAGGTAGCTTTGAAGTCCAGAAAATACAACGCCTAGTAGCACATCATTCACGGTCCCTCCAACAGAATTTTTGATGTGTTGAACATCTTCCATTGTGAAAGTGGCAGAAGACATGACTTTAGGCATCCACTCCACTCCAGGAGCTCCCCGAATCGAAAACTCGCTATCGTCCATCCATTTCACTCTTAATATACTTCTAATCAAATCGAGCAGCGTGCACCACATTATAAGCACAATGGTGAATAGCTGTTGGCATACATTATGAACGTTGAACCAATGGATTTGAGATTTCTGAGATTCTGGAAAGAGCTGTGTACATTCATAAGTAGGATGGCTGCTATTATCAGCCCTGGTGGAGCAGGAAAGCAATAAAGACATGAGAGAAGCTCCATCTCCCAACGTATGATGCTGGTTGATAATAATTGTTGCTGAGATATACAATTATTGATTTGTTTTGATTAATAGAAATAAATGTCATAACTAGGATGCATTCACTGAACCTTCTTGAGCACATCGTCAAATGTAAATGAATGAGACCCAGTTTTACCATATACATGATCAAATGTAAATGAATGAGAACCAATTTGTACCTTGGGAAGCACAATCAATTTTGATATCTATTACAACATAGGCTCCATCTAGGGATGGTGCTTTCCTGAAAGTGCCAAGAACAGTAGACCAAGTGCCTTCATCCATTGGGCGACCCGAAATCAAACTCTGAACCCTGTTACTTTACTTGCTTCTTTTTGGAACGAAAACCCACTTATTCATCCATTGGGCTATGGAGTCGTAATGCTTTAAAACAAAACCATACTGGATTCAAAACTGAACTGAAAAACATATTGTAATCTAATGCTTGAAGTCAAGCTTATTTATATACATCACCTACTCTAACTACTGAAAAATTTCCACTGAATCAAATGATGTGAAAATGCCAGTAAAGCCAATCCAATAATTGTCTACTTATTTGAAATTTTCTCACACTTTCTTCAAGCAGGATGAAAAAGGAAACTGACAACTCCCATATGACCTGTTGGTGCTCATGGATTTTCGAACCTTTCATCAATTCTTGTGACCAACTATTCATGACACAACATATTCCTCCATTAAATGAATCCAAAAGATCAGCAAAAGGGTCTTGGAAAAATATATTGTCCCGAGGTTTTAAAACATCCAGGACGACTCTATGTTATGACTTATGATGCTCAGGATCATTAAACATGGAAACCACATCTTTTTCGTTAAACAAAGAAGAGTCTGAAATCTGATCTTCTGGCAGGAAATCATCATAAACGGGTTCACTAACTTTCTGTAAAGTTCCATGAAATACATGACTATCACCATTTAAAAACAGATTTACATTTTCAGAAATGGAAGAAGTTTGACACTCATACCCGGGACTGTGTGAAAGCTGTAAATCTGTGTGAGTAGGGGCTGCAACATAGTTGTGCAGGAGCAGACCCATCTCTTCTTTAGTTAAAGGAGAAGGTGGTCTCTGTATTTTTCGAATAAAACAACAATCCTTCCTTTGTATCTCTTTTGCAGATTGACTGTGATGCTGAATATCTTCATCTTGAGTAAGTTCACAAGATCCAACATCTTCATGAGCCAACTCTTCCTCATACTGATCATCTTCATCAACTTGAGAAATTTCTATTGTTTCTTCCTCCTCTTCAAGAGGAATTGTATGATCTTTTTGTCTTATTAATCCTATATTACAACAATCTTCAAAAAGGATTTCCGTTGAATATATCCTCTTACAATGTTGATGAAAAAGTGTGTGAAAACATCTCAATGAAGGAATACTGGAATGGGGTAAATATTTATACCAGAGTCTAGCATCTTTTTCCAATGAAAACATAAACAATTTCATGAGGACATCTTCCTGATGTACATTTAATTCCTCCATGAGCTTGTGGAATTCAAACAAGTGTTGACCGGGATTGTTGTCCTCATATTCTCCAAATTTAGGAAGGACATCTTCCCAAATTTTAATGTCTGGAACAGTGTTTGGAAAGCCATAAACATTTGTAAAGTCCAGAGGGGAAAACCTTCTAGAAATTCAAGCAGCGAACGAATTCGACATTTGAGACCAGTGGAGTCGCCAACAAAATCATGTAGAGTCTACGAACCAAGGAGTCGCCAGGTGAATGAACACATCCAATTGAATGCCTGTCCCTTGTTCACCATCAAGAAATAGATCTAAACTTTGTCGTACCCCAGGTAAGATAACTTCGTCCTCCATCCCCGGCAACGATGCCAGAAAATGTTGTCACAAGAGTTGACTCTAGGCTGTAAAAGAGCCAAGCCTTAGCACATTTTTAAAAGAAATAAATCTTGTTGATTGATTAGTCATAGGAGGCTTCTAGAACTAGGTCTAAAATAGTCATTCCACTCATTTATAGATCATAAACAAAAGGCATGACCTCGTTTGTCTAATTCATTTTAAAATCATGAGGATGGATAGAAGATAGGGGATGAACAAAACTGAAAGAAAAAGCCAAGTATCTGGTCTTCCTTTCAATAGAAGAAATAACACCAAACTTCAAATATCTGAACACAGGTCTTGTCTCACTCATAGAAAGACAGAGGAAAGGCTGTGAACAAATAAAAATTGTAAATAAGGCAAAACAATTAGGATGCAGGTCTTGTTCTACTCACAACAAAACAGAGGAAAAATGCACCTTAAGGAATGATTTAAATTAGCTACAGCAGAGGTAGTACTGAATTGTAACCATTACAAGATGAAATAATGAATGTAAGGAAGAAAGTGCAGTGATGAAAACTTCAGAAACAATAATACATGAAGAAAACAGAATTAGACAGTGACAAAGTATAGAATCTCTTGGCACTATGTTCTATATTTGATAAAAAAGAATGCATTACAAACCCAGCCTCCAAAAGGCTCCCGGGCTGTTCCCCCCCCTCTTGTTCTGTTACATACATCATTCTTTTAAAGAGAAAAAATCTAAAACAAAACTCTTAGTGTTCTGGGAGATATGAACCAGTTCGTCTTCTGGACTTTGGGACTGCCAGATGTTCTTCCATTACTAACATTGGTGTGCGCTGGAAAAAAACTTGTTCAAGTACCCCCGGTCTCTTCCATTTCCATGTGTCAATGAATTCCAACAACATGTGTCTAAATTCGTTACCGTGAAGCACAAGTCGTTGGGTTATAATATATTCAAATCGAGGAGCCCATTTTCTTGACCCAAGCCGTGCTGATGTTGAGCAATTGTCGACCATGAAGGAAACATCACAGGCATGCATGAAAGGATTTAAAAAGTCCACAGCTTCATCAACGCTCTCATTAATAATATCTGAGTATGAATGACCCTTCTTCCCCGAGATCTCAATCTGTGCCATCATCAATACCCCATAAACACCAGCAGTAAATGGATAAAGAGGACCCAAGTCACCGGCAAGCCTTACTGCACGGACACATTCACCGAATTTCCACAATCTCATTTCATCAATCTTACCCATGGGAAATGATGGAAGCCCATCCTTTTCAAGAAACCAACGCCCTGCCATGACAACACTCCGGATATCATTGCCAGAAGCTACGTATTTATAGCACTCGTACAAAATTTCCACGTAGGGATAATATGAAGCACCGCATGCCGTCTCAAAATCCCTTCTTCCTTCTTCGTTCAGAGAATTGTATATAGATAACATTCCCTTTGTCGATACAGTTCTGGATATGATCCCAGTTATTCCTTCCACGGTATTTTTATGAGAAATTTATTCATCCATTCTACCTTCGATATATCGTCTGAACAATGCCTCAACTATACCATGTACAGCTCCCAACAAAATCCCGCACTCCCCAAAAATATCACTCCTGTATTCGTCCTCCAGGGTCGTTGCAAATGTAAACGGTGAACCCAAAACAACTAACCATCCCAAAGCAATATTTGTTGCTCTCCCATCAACATCCTGATGAACAACAAAACTAGAGCTTATTCCTGTATTGTTAATCTCCTGACCCTGGACATACCGTCGTCTCACAGATGGTCCCATGCCTACATGACTGCAAATGTCCAAGTAAAAAATCCATGGGAGAGACTAGGTGTGTTGTTCGGTTTCATCGCAGAAAATATTTTCTTATAATTATCTACCTGTAACGCATCAACTCTGACAAATTCTTAGAGGCAACGCGCATTGGTGGCAATGATTAATCCCTTCTGTGGGTTCGGAGTCGGGGTTCCGTGTAGCAACCTGCTACAATATCTCAGCAGAATGGGTTGAATAATGAAGCAACATGTTTCTAACGATAGGTATCCTGTGTGCAACCCTACTATTCTGTCCATCTGTCTGGGCATTTCTAGCATGTAAAAAATGCCTCTCTTCCTCCTCCGATCTGACCCATGCTCTATTTCTCTGATTATTCACTGACCTCATTTCTAACCTCTTTTCTGCCAGTCTGGACAAGGTTTTTTTTTTAGAGTAACGACTCTTGGCTTTCTTCAATGCGCATAGATTTCTAATCAAACTCTAATTTGCCTCACGTCCACGTGAAAAACTAATGAATGCAACCAACGAGGCATTGCATTTGAGCAAATGATGTGAAGAAGCTATTTCCCAAGAAATTTTATGGCATCGTTTGGATTCTCGCGAATCTCATTCCGGGACTAGATAGGATAATGTACAATTGTGTTGCGAAATCCTTGCCATGCAAGATCACAAGTGTAACACTCTTGGTGTCGGGAGATATGGTCCAATTCCCAGTTTAAAAACATATTTCCGAGTCCCAACACTTTGTTTAAATATCAAAACACCAATAGCTATTAATTTTTTTTGTTCAGATTTGGGCATCTTCCTTCATCTCTTGAAAACAATGAGCGAAGCAATGCGAGAGCAACCCTACATCTACGTATCCTTTTGTAGCTGTGACCTGCACCCTCAAGCTACCCATGTAGCTTATACTCGTCACAAGAAGTGCCTAAGGCACACCCGATGCTGAGAAATATAAACTTTTAACAATATTTCCAGCGAGAGCTATCTGTTCGCCCGACCCGATCAGATTTGTCATTGAAAGCGTCGTGTTTTACAGGGTTTTGTACATGCATTTAGCTGATGCCTGTGGTCCTTTCAATTTTGTTACATAGACCATCACTTTACCCATTATGAAGACTGCAAATGACATTTTCTTTCTATCTATATTTTCTTTTACCTTGCGAACAATGTCCAGAGGATTATCAAACATCTCCAAGGGTATCCCAACATGTAAAAGCCCAAAATGGTTTCCCCAAGGTGCTTTACTATTGGGTTTAATCATCGTCTTGAAGTTCGCGGGGCAGGACCTGTCTCTCGTGTTCATCGATACCAACGCCGTTAATCTCAAGTTGTCTAGTACCCCGATAATCTTCTCATCAAGAGTCATCCGCAGGAAGCATTGAAGTCCAGAAAATAAAACGCCCAATAGCACATCATTCACGGTCCCTCCAACAGAATTTTTGATGTGTTGAACATCTTCCATTGTGAAAGTGGCAGAAGACATGACTTTAGGCATCCACTCCACTCCAGGAGCTCCCCGAATCGACAACTCTCTATCGTCCATCCATTTAACTCTTAATATACTGCTAATCAAATCGAGCAGCATGCACCACATTATAAGCACAACGGTGAACAACCGCTGGCATACATTATGAACGTTGAACCAATGGATTTGAGATTTCTGAGATTCTTGCAAGAGATGTGTACATTCAGAAGTAGGACGACTGCTATTATCAGCCCTGGTGGAGCAGGCAAGCAATAAAGACATGAGAGAAGCTCCATCTCCCAGCGTATGATGCAGGTTGATAATAATTGTCGCTGAGATATACAATTATTGATTCCTTCTAATTAATAGAAATAAATGTCATAACTAGGATGCATTCACTGAACCTTCTTGAGCACATCATGTCCCATCACATTATTCAAAAATGGCCGATGAAGGAGACCCAGTGCTACCATATACATGATCAAATGTAAATGAATGAGAACCAATTTGTACCTTGGGCAGCACAATCAATTTTGATATCTGTTACAACATAGGCTCCATCTAGGGATGGTGCTTTCCTGAAAGTGCCAAGAACAGTAGACCAAGTTCCTTCATCCATTGGGCGACCCGAAATCAAACTCTGAACCCTGTTACTTTACTTGCGTCTTTTTGGAACAAAAACCCACTTATTCATCCATTGGGCTATGGAGTCGTAATGCTTTAAAAAAAAACCATACTGGATTCAAAACTGAACTGAAAAACATATTGTAATCTAATGCTTGAAGTCAAGCTTATTTATATACATCACCTACTCTAACTACTGAAAAATTTCCACTGAATCAAATGATGCGAAAATGCCAGTGAAGCCAATCCAATAATTGTCTACTTATTTGAAATTTTCTCACGCTTTCTTTGAGCAGGATGAAAAAGGAAACTGACAACTCCCATCTGACCTATTGGTGCTCATGTATTTTTGAACCTTTCATCAATTCTTGTGACCAAATATTCATGACACAGCATATTCCTCCATTAAACGAATCCAAAATATCAACAAAAGGGTCTTGGAAAAATATATTGTCCTGAGGTTTTAAAACATCCAGGACCACTCTATGTTTTGACTTATGATGCTCAGGATCATTAAACATGGCAACCACATCTTTATCGTGAAACAAAGCAGAGTCTGAAATCTGATCTTCTGGCAGGAAATCATCATAAACGGGTTCACTAACTTTCTGTAAAGTTCCATGAAATACATGACTATCACCATTTAAAAATAGATTTACATTTTCAGAAATGGAAGAAGTTTGACACTCATACCCGGGACTGTGTGAAAGATGTAAATTTGTGTGAGTAGGGGCTGCAACATAGTTGTGCAGGAGCAGACTCATCTCTTCTTTAGTTAAAGGAGAAGGTGGTCTCTGTATTTTTCAAATAAAACAACAATCATTCCTTTCTATCTCTTTTGCAGATTGACCGTGATGCCGAATATCTTCGTCTTGAGTAAGTTCACAAGATCTAGCATCTTCATGAGCCAACTCTTCCTCATACTGATCATCTTCATCAACTTGAGAAATTTCTATTGTTTCTTCCTCCTCTTCAAGAGGAATTGTATGATCTTTTTGTCTTATTAATCCTATATTACAACAATCTTCAAAAAGGATTTCTGCTGAATATATCCTCTTACAATGTTGATGAAAAGGTGTGTGAAAACATCTCAATGAAGGAATACTGGAATGGGGTAAAGATTTATACCAGAGTCTAACATCTTTTTCCAATGAAAACATAAACAATTTCATGAGGACATCTTCCTGATGTACATTTAATTTCTCCACGAGCTTGTGGAATTCAAACAAGTGTTGACCAGGATTGTCGTCCTCATATTCTCCAAATTTAGGAAGGACATATTCCCAAATTTTAATGTCTGGAACAGTGTTTGGAAAGCCATAAACATTTGTAAAGTCGAGAGGGTCAAACCTTGCAACAATTCGAGCAGCGAACGAATTCGACATTTGAGACCAGTGGAGTCGCCAACAAAATCATGTAGAGTCTACGAACCAAGGATTCGCCAGGTGAATGATCACAGCCAATTGAATGCCTATCCCTTGTTCACCATCAAGAAATATATCTGAACTTTGTCGTACCCCAGGGAATATAAATTCATCCTCCGTCCCCGACAACGGCGCCAGAAAATGTTGTCGCAAGAGTTGACTCTAGGTTGTAAAAGAGCCAAGCCTTAGCACATTTTTAAAAGAAATAAATCTTGTTTATTGATCAGTCATTGGAGGCTTCTAGAACTAGGTCTAAAATAGTCATTGCACTCATTTATAGATCATAAACAAAAGACATGACCTCGTTTGTCTAACTCATTTTAAAATCATGAGGATGGATAGAAGATAGGGGTGAACAAAACTGAAAGAAAAAGCCAAGTATCTGGTCTTCCTTTCAATAGAATAAATAACACCAAACTTCAAATATCTGAACACAGGTCTTGTCTCACTCATAGAAAGACAGAGGAAAGGCTGTGAACAAATAAAACTTGTAAATAAGGCAAAACAATTAGGATGTAGGTCTTGTTCTAATCACAACAAAACAGAGGAATAAATGCACCTTAAGGAATGCTTTAAATTAGCTACAGCAGAGGTAGTACTGAATTGTAACCATTACAAGATAAAATAATGAATGCAAGGAGGAAAGAGCAGTGATGAAAACTTCAGAAACAATAATACAGGAAGAAAACAGAATTAGATAGTGACAAATTATAGAATCTCTTGGCACTCTGATCTATATTTGATAAAAAAGAATGCATTACAAACCCGGCCTCCAAAAGGCTCCCGGGCTGTTCCCCCCCCTCTTTTTCTATTACATACATCATTCTTTTAAAGAGAAAAAATCTAAAACAAAACTCTTAGTGTTCCGGGAGATATGAACCGGTTTGTCTTCTGGACTCCGAGACTGCCAGATGTTCTGCCATTACTAACATTGGTGTGTGCTGGCAAAAAACTTGTTCAGGTACCCCTGGTCTCTACCATTGTTCAGGTACCCCTAGTCTCTGCCATTACGTGTGGACTCTCATTCAAAGGTTGCAATAGGATTCCAG